>BOSO01008852.1:0-42071 GCA_018403395.1 Gorsachius goisagi | reverse complement strand
TCCCTACATGCTCTGGCAGCTTTCCTGTATGCCTCCCAAGTGACCTGACCCTCTTTCCACATTGTCCTTCACTTTAAAAAGTACAGACTGTTCAAGCTAGGAGAGTTTTGCCAGCATTAACCTTGATCTCTTCTGGCACTGCGGTCCAGTGGAGAATGTTCTTTCAGAAATCGCTCTGTACTTTGAACTGTTGAAGGGACTGCTGTGGTATGTGTGTGCAGCAAGGGTCACAGCATTTTGTTTCTGATAGGCTACCAGGAGGGCTTTATTTTTTATGTTCATATGCTTGTGAATGAAAACAAAATAAGAAACACAGGGCATGGTGGGATCATGGAATTTTACTCCTTTAGAGTTTGGATGTACCTAAAACAGAAGGCAGGAGAAGTAGTGCAAATGCTTGTATTTGTGCATGTGTGGAGTGTTTTACTAAGTCTTTTGAGTGATTAAAAAAGGAGTAAAATTTCATTTTTCTATCAATGCTCTGTGTACACAGGATGAGGCTTATAGTAAATATTTATGTGAAACATGAAAAAGGCATACTGTGGAAGAGTGCAAGTGCATACCCTATTGCAATGTGAGATTGCCCTACTGTAAACATAAACCAAATACAAATTACTTTTAGTCATCAGTACTTCAGGATAAACCTTGACTAGGAATCAGTTTTAAAATATTTCCTACTGTGCACATCTCCTTTAATAAAAAGTTTTTTCCTTTCCTTTATTCCTTAGGAACAACAGCATTCATGTGAAAAAGAAGTGTTTTATTTGCTAGATAGCTCCTATTGTGTTTTCCCTACCTGAAACTATTTTGCTTTCATTAGCTAGAAACACCATCCTTTGGGATGCTTTACTACAAAGCATGCCAAAAGTATCCTATGGGAGCAATCTTTCACTAACAGAGAAACAAATGAGATTTCTCCTGTAGTTATGTTTTCCCAACTTCAGTTTCTAGAAACACGGTAGCTCACAAGATCTGTTAAATCCCAAATCTCCTTTGAGTAATGTGAAAGTAATCCTTTTATGTCAAACTGTAATATAACAGTAAGAAAGTATTGCTTTTATTTGTCAAAGCAAGGAAAGACACAAATAAGCATCTGTCATTTTGAAGTAGAACAACTTGGAAATGAGCAGTCTTAGAAATTAAAAGGTTTTGTTTATTTAACGCAATAGTTGCTGAGTGACTTATTCAGTGTGTTATTAGTAATTCCTGTATCAAGTTAAATAATGCTTGAAATCTCCATTCTGCTTGACTCATGCTCTAAAGATGACCTCTGCAACAGAAATAGACTTGCTTAGATTACAGTGAAAACTCTGGTGTTTGACCTGAAAGCCACATTACCCTGTACTAACTGCATCTGAATTTGAACAAAATGAGCTGGATGTCTACATAAAATGATACTAAACAAAACTATGCTATATGTTGCCAAGACTTTTGGAATACAATTCTCACCTGAGGATTTTCCTGTCTTTTCATTCTGTCTAGTGTTGAGGGTGAAGCTCCAAGCAGTGAAACTGGGACATCTTTGGATAGCCCCTCTACTTACCATCAAGGACCTATAACACACAGTTCAGCTCTAAGTCCAGACCATTACGATCATTCTGCTTACGGGCTGTATTCTGTCTCCCCTGGACAACAAAGATCTCGGAGGCCGAAACTTCAGCACTCAACATCCGTACTGCGAAAACAAGCAGAGGAAGAAGCTATTAAAAGGTCAAGATCACTTTCTGAGAGCTATGAACTCTCTTCAGACCTACAAGATAAGCAGGTATTGGAGCTTTATTACCTAATTTATGACAAAGGGAACGTGTCTGTAAGCTGGTAAAAATATTTTCTAGCGTCACTTCAGTTGTGATGCTGAAAACACCTTTTTTTCTGTGACCAACTTAATTCAAAATAGTCACACGTCAGCATTTCTGAGTTTTTTGACTCTTTTTTCCTGTGTTGTGTCATCTCTGTGTCCCATACACCTTCCCCCCTTCCTGAAGAATCGCATAAAAGATAGATTAAGAGTGTTAAAAGTAAAACCATTTCTACTATGAATTGTGATTTTGTGTACTAGGATGTAATAATGCAAAATATTTTTCTAAGAAAATGAGTTATTTTGAAACATGGATATTCTTAATGTTGCTGAAAGAAAGGAAGAACTTAGTGCAACTGATAATCTCTCATATCTGTGGGGTGAATTCGAGATCTTAATTGGTTTCACTCAACTAGGCAAAACTCCCATATGCTTTACAAAGAACTGGATGGAAGCTATGTAGATGTTCAAAGCCTTTGTCCCTAAAAAGGCGCTTTTGTAAGAGTCAGCCTCAACCATTCCTTTTAAGCTTTATTCTGAATATAGTCCTATTTGAAATATGTTTATTGCCATATAAGTTCATATTTATAATTTGAAAATTATGCTGTAGTAGCTTAAGGTAAGCAAATATACAGGTTGCACTGGATTTCACTGAAAGATCAACAGTAGGCAATACATCAGTGTTTTGGGGTTTGGGATTTTTTTATTGTTGTTAGAGGTCTTCCTTTCCGCAGAATATTTTGTTTACTGTGGATTGTTGTGGTATATTGCATAGTCACTCCAACTTGTATGTTAACAAGGGGAAAGTGGAAGCAGTGAAAATTCTGCAGGCAGGAAGCAAACTACTCGTGATTTTGGACCACACACTGATAGTGAAATTTGTAGGGGCTAAGTCTCACTTGCCATTTGTTTGTTGGAGAATCATTGTAGTAGAGAGGGCTGGAAGAACAGAGCTTGAGTTCTGACTTAAAGTTGAAGCCAATATTTGGAATAGCAAGTATGAGTTTACTTTAGCCTTTATGCTCACCAAATTCTGTACTGGAGTGGGGACATAACAAATTCCTGATTCTTGATCTAGATTATGTCAGCTCTGCTATTAAATTGGACCTCCTTTTGAGATCTAAAATGTTACTTCCTCTTCCATCTTCGGCAGTCATTTTTGCTAGACGTCTCAGAAGGGATTGATACAGCATGTTCAGCTTACTAAAGAGGGCTCTTGCACTGCAGATATTCCACAGAGCCTAATTCCATCTATCCTTTTATGCTGGTTTGATAGAAAATGAGGACTGCAGATGTTACTTTGTATTTGTTTGGGGAGTCCTACAAAATAAGAAGTGTTAATGATACATAAAGGAAGCTTGATACTGAAGAGTTGCTTACTGCTCTTGAAAAGCTCTCATTGAAATCTCAGAAGATACTTAAAAACTATTTAGGAAAATGTCCAAGGCTTTACCTAAAGGCAGTGTGCATTAAATATGCATTAAAGGTGCATTAAATATGCATTAAAATTTATTAGAATTATCAGTCACAAATCTATTAATCATCTAGGCAAATTCCAAAATACTCTCAATTAAAATTCCCACCAAACCCCCTAATTTATGATAATCAATGATGATGTAATTTTCTGTCTAAACCTGAAGGACAACAGCCTGTCTGCAAGAATAATGTCCAGATAATTCATTTTACAGAATACTACTTTCTGTTTTATTCTTTCACACCGCTATGCTTGTTTTCTTTTCTTTAGGTTTGACATTTAATTTTGAAAGGATAACTAAATTAACAATTCATTATTTGTTTTGAGATTTGTTTAGCAAAATAATCCCTTACGATTTATTTAAACACACGTGACCTAATGTGTACTTGGATAGAAGCAGTAGCAAATGTGTGGCAGCAATGGCACACTTTTTTTAATCTTCAAAATGCCTTGCAAGTAACCTCATAGCCTCTTTGACATGCAAGTTCGGGATTATGTTTGGGGGTGAAAGGCTAAACAATTTTTTTAAAAGACAAACTAGAAAATTATGCAGAGATTTACAGACTCCCAGCTCAGAGATCATGCACAGCTTTTTGAGCTTAGTTAAAAGAAGTTTCAAGATACAGTCGAAAGAACAATTCCTTAGCAATTATCCTGATCTGAACCCATCTGAGAAGTTGATCTCCTCAGTTATGCCAATAACTGTATAATATTTTTTGCATCTAGAATAAAAAAAAAATAAATTAGTGATACACATTTAAAAACACTAAGCTGAACAGGAGATAATCCTTAATGTGAAAGGGGAATGGAAGGTGCTGAACCAGGCAATAGCACTGAAAGGAATATGTCAACTATTCCGAAATGGTAGACATAATGGTCTAGAAAATAGTTTTTAGTAGCGTTTAGTTTCTTCCATAGAAGGCAGGTGAAGCCCTTCTGTGTATCAATATCTGAATGTAACAATTACTTGGAGAGGTCTCCAAAGTATGAAAAGGAGAGGTTGTGTGTGCAAGTGCATGTAATGTAAGTAATTAAAACATGGTGTCTAATGAAAAAGGGTACCTGGGTTTGCAAATAAGGAGAAACGACTTTTGAATCATTGGAGAATTACAAAATTGCATGGATTTACACAAAAATCCTGCCAGAAAAAATGGGAGTGGTAGGACTACACATATTGATTTGTGATGTATGTTCTGTGTTTGTGAATAATATGGATCCAGCACAGACTGATCAGAACAGAAATTAAATATTGGAGAAAAAAAATTGAAATAAAACTAGTCCTTCATCTTGTTCAGTGTTTTTTAAATAAGCAATGCTTTTCATGTTTGGAAGGAAAGGTTTAAAAATATTTAATGAGCATTCCAAAAGTATTGACATGTCATTTTCACTAGGTTAAATTGATAGCATTTATAATGTACTTATTTTGCATATTCATTCTGTTAATTGAAAACACTGGAAGTCTTGAGTGTAATTGCAAGAATGAAAATAGATTTGAATTTGCATTTAGAAAGTCTGAAATATGTTCTTGGTTTGAGGAAGACTGTGTATGTGGATATTCTGTCAGAGAAACTTCTCTGGAAGCATATGGTCTGGAAGGCTCAGGTTTGGTTTGATGTCAGGCATGGGTGAAATGATGCTGCCTGGTTTTTATTCATGTAGAAAGTGATGCATGCCTGGAAAGGTGATGGCCACTTTTAGAATTTTCTCCCAAAATACAGGAATTTGCATTATACTTAGCTTTCACTTCTCTACAGTTGTCTCCACAGAAAGAATGACTGCATTATGCTGGATTAGAGTGCTGTTTTGTCTTGTCTCTGGCATGGGCACACCAATGCTAATGTGTGAAAACCAAAATTTAAACGCACACACAAATTGCCAACACCTTAATTTTATATGACAATATTCACATAGTTGTATTTTTGTCTGTATTTTTTCATGGTGGACCTTGCAAATGACTGTTCAGTTCACTATTGGTGCAGTTGTTAGTCTGGAGCTTTGAGTTTTTGCTTTCAAAAAAGGTATATGCTTTGAAAAATTTCTGAAAATTCAAGTTGTTAAAGAAATTTTTTTTTGTTATACTTTAACCTTGTTCTAACCTGCATCAAGCTACAAAGTAATTGTGTTCACACTTTCACAGGTGGAAATGCTAGAACGGAAATATGGAGGGCGTCTCATAACTAGACATGCTGCTCGTACTATACAAACAGCTTTTCGCCAGTATCAGATGAACAAAAATTTTGAGCGTCTTAGAAGTTCTATGTCTGAAAATCGTATGTCAAGACGCATTGTACTGTCCAATATGAGAATGCAGTTTTCATTTGAAGGACCTGAGAAAGTCCACAGCTCTTACTTTGAAGGAAAACAAGTTTCTGTTACAAATGATGGGTCAAAGCTGGGATCCCTGGTACAGTCTGAATGTGGTGACCTTGGAGAGTCAGCTACAATGAAGTCTCCAGCAGCATCTACTGATTTTGCTGATGCTATAACAGAACTGGAGGATGCTTTTTCCCGGCAAGTGAAATCCCTTGCAGAGTCCATTGATGATGCACTGAATTGCCGTAGTCTACATTCTGATGAAGTTCAGACTTCGGATCAAGTCAGAAGTCGTGAAATGGAAAGGGATACTTGTGCTCAGACTAAACCAGCAATTCACAATGTGGATCACAGGAAGCTCGATGAGATGACAGCATCATACAGTGATGTTACATTATATATTGATGAGGAAGAGTTATCTCCACCCCTTCCACTTGCCCAGTCAGTAGACAGACCATCCAGCACAGAATCTGATTTGAGGCTCCGGTCCGTGAACTCTTCTCAAGAGTACTGGTCCATGACCCACAAAGATGATAAGATAGACACTGATATGAGCTGCAGGAGTACCCCGTCACTGGAATGTCAGGAACAGAGGATAAGAATGGATCATCTACCATTGCTAACTATAGAGCCACCCAGTGACAGTTCAGTGGACTTGAGTGATCGCTCAGAGAGAGGTTCACTAAAGAGACAAAATGCATATGACCGAGGGATCACCAGTCAACAAGGAAGCCCAAAACACATCCCTCACAGTGTTCCTGCCAAGATTATATCCCGAGAGGAACAGGAGGCAAGACATAGGGCTAGGCCTATAGATAGTCATTTAGCTATCAACGGCACAGCAAATAGGCAAAGCAAGTCAGAGTCTGATTATTCTGATGGAGACAATGACAGCATCAACAGCACTTCCAACTCTAATGATACAATAAATTGCAGCTCAGAATCTTCTTCTAGAGACAGCCTAAGGGAGCAAACCTTGAGCAAACAAACATACCACAAAGAAACTCGCAACAGCTGGGATTCCCCTGCCTTCAGTAATGATGTTATCAGGAAACGCCATTATAGGATTGGACTGAACCTTTTTAACAAGTAAGTACAGCATTTCCTCCTTTTCTGTCTGTTTGGTAGAAACATAGCCACTGAACCAGGAATATTCTTCTTGCATCAGATAAGTAAGTCTGGTATCTGATACTGACTTTTCAGTGAAAAAATAAGCTGCTCATGGTGACTGTTCATGTTAGAGTAATTATAAGTTGACAACTTCGTAGTTAAACAGGGAAAAGAAAAAATATAATTATGTCTGTGTATATATATGGTGGTAAACCTACAGCTTGAAGGAGTTCAGCCCTCCTTTTCACCTAGCAGTGCTGTGATCTGGTTTGTTTGGATTAATAGGTCAGTGGTTCATCACAGAATAATATGTTGTAACATTGCAGATAATTAATGGTTTGTTATGCCATCACGTGAGGCTGTGCATTACAGGACTAAGTATGGATTGGCCAGGTTTGGCTGTAAATATGAGTTGGCTTTTTTTAGAAGATTTGAAAACATTAACATCCTTGGTGTGGGGGGTAGGGAGGAAGGTGCTGGTACTGTTTGGCTGATATTTAAAAGACTTGGTGTTTGCTTGGGTTTTTTGCATGGTACTTAAGCATTAAGCAGTCAATGATCAGTGAACTTCAGACTTGATAATACAATCTTTGGAGTCAGCTGCAGAAGGGTGTAAAAAAAAAAAGGTGAATGGAAAAAGTGCTTAAGCAGCATGTCGAGATGTGTGAGAGCATTGGACATTGTCAGATGCTTCTAGTCACATGCTGTATCAGTAGGAGGCTGCAAGTGGAAAAGAAACATCAGGAACAGAGAAGAATAGAGACTGCTATTTGAAATGCATCTGAGTGATTTTGCTGCATGGACTTGAACACGTATTGGCTGGTTGTAAGATGACTTGCAGTTTCTTAGCAGTGAGTTGTAAAAACACTGCGCAGAACTCCAGGCAGCACCTCTGTGGGTGATCTTTTGCTGTGTGTGATTGTTTCGTTCCCCCACCACATTTTATCTCCAGTACTGATACAGAACTGGATTCTCATTACCTTCTGCCGAGTCACTCTGATTCTATTCATAGCTCAGACAGTTCCCAAGTATCCCATGCACCTTGCGTTTGATTATGGCTCTTCAAGTCCACAGATCGTGACATTTCATTAATAGCCATATTTCCCCTCTGTGCAATGTCAGGTTTTGAACCATCATAGAATGTGATGGTGCATGAATCTGTAAACTCTTTTGAAAGGGATCTGGGAAACTTCAAAGCTTTATTCTTTAAAAAGTTCAGAAGGAGAGTGTCAGTGGGATTGCAAATTGCATTGTGTGAGGTAAGTGAAGGGATAGAGATTGTGTTCAGGCATGTGCCAGGATTTATAGGTGGTGATTTCTTCAAGATGAAGAATCCTTTTTCCTTTGATATGCGTGCTGTACAGGTGCACTATGCTCATTGTTCTCAGCACATGAAGTATTGTCATAGTATCTTCTGTGTCCAAATGTTTTTTGAAAAGCAAGCCATATCCTAGATGTTGGCTTCCTTGGCAAAGCCTGCTATTTCACATGGAGAACAGCGTAAAGGAGGATTGCCCAGCCTGGTTAGATATGGCCCAGGAAGGGGTTCTGGAGGTCAGATAGACTTTCTGCAAAACAGTCCTGTCTTCACAGTTTCTCTCTTATGACACAGCAAAAATGCAACTGCTCAGCATCTCATAGGAGCAAGGGTCTGTCTACGCATTCAGTCCCGTGTTGCAAACCGCTTGTGCTACCTGTCATGTGACCAGATGTACACCCGCAGTGTGATGGGATGCATTTTCTATTCTAATCTCTAGTGTTCAGGTCAATGCAGCAGAATCATTTAGATGTCTTTTGATCGTATGATCTTTCATGACGCATTTATGAACATAAAGTGAGGGAGCAGTACAAGTCTTGGCAGTGAGCTCCTGAGAGGATGTGTGCTCCACCCGTGCAGAAGGACTGTGCGCAGAATTGAAAAAGTGGCTTTGAAGTTACCTGCTACAAGAAGTCAAGGTTTTTCCAAATGTCTGCATCTACCAGAGGAAAGTTTAGGGATGTCTTTTACAAGAAGCTCACATTAACTTCATTGCATCTTTGAAATCTTTCTTGCAAATTAAGATCCCAAACCTTAATTAACAAATAATCATGTCATTTCTTTCTGGTTCATGAAGCTTGGCTGAAACGCAAAGAGTTTAGAACCTTAAAAAAGTGCATGAACTGCAGTAGAGTAAATACTTCTGCTTTGTTCACTAGGAGTGTTGAAAGAATGAAGTCTTAGAAAGCATGGAAAGTCACTATCCTCACAGCTGAAATTTCAACAGCTGCTTTATAATTTTTCTGGCTTTCTTATTACAATAATAATTTTCAGAAGCCAAAGTGCAGTTTTCTTACCAGAGGCCCTTCATTAGCATAGCCAGTTATGGGTGGAGTAGAAGTTGAGCACAACTGGTGATCTAGTTCACTTAATCACCATTATATGCGAAAAATCAGTAGCACAAAGGTCCTTGCAGAATGGAGAACACAGGACAGTAGAGACAAAACTGTAGGTAATTGAAAACCATTTTTCTAGGATTTTTATCACTTGGTTGTAGAATTTGTGTCAGACAGTAATTCGGCACTCAGTTTGGAACCTTGGTGTTGATTAAAGAAATATACTTTTTTAAAGATGTTTTGTGGTATCCACTATACACTAAAACACAAGTATCACCCGAATTGAATGATTTCTGCCAAAAAATTGCAACTAAGTAAGGGCTTCTGTACGTTCTGGTTTTGAATGGCAGTAGTGATTTCACCCTGTCAATAGGCTGTCAGACTATGTGGTTACCATTCATTGCTTTCCTAAAGGAAGGGTTGCAGGTGCATGCCCAGAGTGCAGAGGCTTCCAGGGAAGCTTGGTGAGGCCAGCTGTGTTGAATTAGGCATTTTCTTCAGTGTAGTTTGAAAGGCTTGTAGTCTGGGAGAAATTACACTAGAAACCATTCCTCCCTTATAGGCAGAAGGAAAACACTACCTAGAAAGGTTTATTTTGCAGGCTCCAAACCCTGCCAATGCAAATCCAGCCTTTGAGACTAGTTTGCTTATAAACAAGGCTTCAAGAGGGCTTTTGACTGCTGCTTTAAAAACAGAAAAGGGGGGGGGGGAAGTAAAAAGGGCAGTGATTTTATTCTCATGTTTCTTTTGACTGCAGGCTGGAAATACCAGGTTTACCAGTTACTGCAGCCCAATCTGGTAGGATTTTCAGGTTCCATTCTGCCACCGGTGCACTGATGGTTCTAACAGATTAAATAGGACTGGATGGTTTAACCTCAGCAATCTGAGGAACCATGTCCTGCCCTTGGGTCAACTTTGCAGTTGGTAGTAGCAGACTGTAATTCTGTGCAAGAGCTGCGCATGTGCAGGAAATACATTGCCAGATTCCCTTCTCTTGTGCCACCGTGATGGTGGCAGTAACTCTGTTTCCTTGGCCAGTATTTGTGGCTACCAGGTAGGTTTGTTGATACCACTGCCCTCAGTTACTGTCTCCTCAGACTGCGGTGAGACACCCAACTGGGCCATGTTGAATAGAGTATGATGTAGTGGTTATACAGATGTAGTGATTATTCAGCATTCTCTTGGGCAGGGAAGTACAAACGCTTTTTGTGTTAATAAAGCGTTTTCAACAAAACTTGGACAATGTTAGAGGGGTTTGAAAATTCAGTGCGACTGTGCCTAATATTTTAAAATATGGGAGGTAAAAGTTTGTGTTTCTCAAACTTATTTGTTAATCTAGCAGAGACTAGAGTCATACTGACTATCTCCTTTGGGATATCGGGTTTTGGAAGACACTGTTAAATGTCCTCTCATCTGGCAGTGTTCCTGTGGGACTGTTATTTCTTGCCACAGGAACCAGTCTTGCTGGTGCCAGTTTCTGACATTGCTGGTGAAGAGACTGTGAAGTACAGCTCATGGGCCTTGCTGCTCTGCTTTTTATGCCGTGGCATAATTTTGTTGAGGGCTCTTTTTGTGTAGTGTTTTGTTGAAGGGTTTAAGGCCTAATCTTGCACATACATCTTGGCGGTGAATGAACATAACACTGCTTTACATGGCTAGAGCAGAGGCTAGGCTGCAAATATTTTTATAATACGTTTTCCCAGATGTCTTTCGCCCCCCTACCCCCTTTTTTGTCCTCTTTTGCTTTCTGGGAAGGGTAGTGACAGATGGAAAACTGTTCCCCATGTGTCCTCAGTCCATTACAGCATACTGTTCTGAAGTTTTCTGTAGCTTCCTTTATAATAGGCTATTATCAAGCTTCCCACTATACCAAAGTTCTCTCAAAAGTTTTATTGACAGAGCTAAAAGGCATGAGTACCTGTTTGCATTACGCAGTGATGTATCATCTTCTGACCTGTAAGCCCTGAAAGCCCTACAGGCTTCATTTATTGCCTGATGAGGATGATTATATTCAAAATTTTAAAATCACTATTGATATGAATTGAATACTAATTCCAGGAGCAGAATTTGATAAACATGTCTAGATTCCTCAGAATGTTAATTTAAGTATTTATTTATTTTACTGAGCAGATATGAGAGGAATTTGCTGAGTGCTGGTGGAATTACAAAATTGCAAATCACAATTTCTAGAGAAATTCTTGTTGGAAATCTGAGGCACACAATAACAACATTTGTGAGAAGGCAAATTTTTCATTTTCCATGAAAGCAGCTTTAACTCTTCAACAGAGGTATACGGTTTCCGTCATTTACATGTAGGTAGAGATTGAAGGTAATTTGGATACCTATAGTTACATTCAGAAAGTACTGCAAACTTTTCCTCTATTTGAAATCCTTAAAAGTTGCCAGATGTTAGTAATTTTTTTTGTAAAAAAGAGGCTTTGCAAGTAGCCATTAGTTTGAATATTGCAGTAAGTGTACTAATCTGATGTCCCTCCATTTACACCAATCACATGGCTAATGAATTTCACTTAAGATGCTAAACATGCTTTCTGTATTGCTTTTAGTCAGGTCTCATGGCATCCATTGAGCATTCAAATATCTGGTCTGAAAACATGTATTTTTAGATTGTCCCCTTTAGAATTTTAAGTTGAAAGCTTCTTGGAAATATTTGTAATGATTTTAGACCTTGTAAGTGCAGATTGAGTAGGAGGGAGAAGGTGTAAATCAAACTAAGTTGGTTCTCGGTGAACTAATTCTTTTATTTTGTCAGCTGATCTCTAGTATCTTTGCAAATCCTAGATCTTCTATGATTTTTTTGGATGATTCAATAGAAGGAGGAAAGGAGAGACAAGATGCTTATTCAGGATTTTGCAACAGAGCCATTTGCCATCCTCCTATATATGCTGCGAGGGACTTTACTGTTGTTACAACATCTGGACTGCAGATTATTCAGACACAGACAGTTCCAACAAAAATTAAAATCAAAGCACTCCATGTAGCTTGTCCTCTAACATGCCGAGGAGTTAGTAAGAAGAGAAGAATGTTCTTAGTATGACTCATTATTTCTAAAAATGTTTAGCCTGAAGTGAGAACACCCAGAGGAAAAAAAGAAGCTCTGTGTGTTTTGCTTTGTTCTGTGCATGTTTTATCTTTTCTCCCTGGGGACCCATTCTTCCTCCTTTTTTTCCAGAATGGGTGCTTTGATTAGTATACATTATGTCCTGCCCATAAGAAACAGCTGAAATGTGTAACTGTGAGAATTCAAGCAATAGTATATTTAAGTTCTGGTTTCAAATATGGTCATAAGTATTCCCTTTATCGCCATTAAAAGGGGTTAAACTTTACCAAATGTTGAAAGCAAATCTAGCTTTTGAAAGGCTGCACTATGACCAGCAGTAACTGCATGCGGGCGTCCCTGGAACCCTGAAAGAGCCATTACCTCATCCTCTGCCGCCAGCTCCGCCTGCCCTTAAACATTCTGGGCACACGTCTCCCTCCCGCTGCTACGTGCCAGGAATCGGTAACTGGTTTGCTCTAGCAATGCATGGGTGCACGCTCAGGATACAGCCGGTTATTGGAAAACGACGCTCTGAATGGAGGAATTTGACTGGGTCAGCAGCTCCCAGACAAGCATCTGATATGACTCTGGATGCCAGAATTTTAATTCCTTCCCCCTGCTTCCCAAATCTCAAGGGACCAAATCTTGAGGGTGAAAAATGCAATGAGCTGCCTTTGCAGGCATGCAGAGGGCAGTTTGAATAGGGAATTGGGAAGGCTGTGTAGGAACCCTTGGAAGAGTTAAAGAAAAGAGAAGGGGCACTGACTCTTCCCTCCTTTAGCAGTTCACATCTATCTGTTGAATCAGGGTTTGGTGGATTTGTAAATGAAAAATCTGAACATCTTTAAACACTTTTTACATTGCCAATTTAAAAGGTACCCCTTTTAAAGTAAATGTGATTGCCAGTGTTTCCCATTTGCAGTCAGCAGAGTTGCAGAAATCAAACTTGAAGTGCTTCTGTTATGTGTAACTGGGGTGAGCATGTGGGAAGAGTATTTAGGGCAGGGACACTAGAATAAATGTTAAGACAGGGACTGTTCCTCAGTTTCAAGGACATAGTCACCTTAATGTCTCATTCCTGACTACAATTGCATAAACATGAAAGCAATACTCAGCCCTGGCAAACAGTTCTGAGCGAGCCGGCGGGTTTTTCATGTATCTTGTCTCAAAGTGGAGTATATTTTGCTCTGCTGGCAGCTACAAACTCTTTTCCCTGCTCTTTGAGAAATGCAGGGATGCAGTGGGGTCAGAGGAGGTGAGAAAATCCTCATAGAGTGTTTTGGTCCATTTGTTTAAAATATTTCCTTCTTTCTTGCAAGGAAGGAAGGAGCGGGGAGAAAAAAAAGCGGGCTATCCACTGCCAGGAGAGGGAATAATGAGGAGCTACAAAATCTGCTATAGCATAATGACTCAGGATTGTTTTTACTAGCCAGGACATGTCCAGCTACTGCATTGCAACTGCTTGGGGTGTGCCTTATGCTTCTGTTCACTGTGCTAACTGCTTTGTTCCTCAAGGCTGATGCTTCTCATATGGAAAAATCCTATTTCTGAAATAGCTTTAAACTCTTATTTTTCCTCCTTTATTAGAATAACTGAGACTTTCTGCTTGGACCCTTTACCTGCCTTTTATACACTTTTCACAGTTTTGTAATCAGCTCTGATTCAGGCAATAACCTTCAGACAAGCCTAAACATTCAGTAGCAGTAATAATGTTTAATATATAATTTCCTAGCACTTTACTAGGAAATGGTGACATAAAGAATCTGATTGACCAGACAGAAAGTAATGGTAGAACTGCTTGGGCCAGTTACACAATTTTGTGAAAACAGATGTCTACAGAGTTTCCTCTCTTTATTTTGCTCCTTCTTTTCCAGAAGGTTTAAAATAGGCATAGTGATTCTCTTAAATTTGCTGTGGCAGTAGTATGATACTCGGCAAAAGTGAATAAGTACCACCACAGAAACAAAATTCAGCTGTCTGCCAAACTGAGGAGAATGTTCAACTAGCTTGCTATTGCCATCTTGGCCGTTGAAAAATATTTAACTTCTTAAATGATTCCAAGAAGTCTTAGATTCTTGGTGTTAAAAAAACGCCATCCCTGGATTTTAATGTTAAACTAATGCTTAGTTTTGTGACAACTGTAAATATTTTCAAAACGGGACCTCTAGTATCAAAGGCAAGGAAGATTATTTCCTTTTAACAGAGGGCTGGCATCATAGTTGCATTAAATTCTCCACCCCCAACATGAAAAGATTTCTTTGGCAACAGCACGTTTGTGAACTGTTTGTGTTTGCAGTGTTGACAGCCTCGTAAGAAATGTTTGTAGTTCTGGTTGGTTTGTTTTCTAGATTTTCTCAGCTTATGGTCCTTTCAGTGTAGCACGCATGTGTGTGCCTAAACGTAGATGTGAAACCAAAAAACATACATGTGCCTTCAGAAATACTAAAGTTCTTTTCTAGATGTTTCACCAAGCTTCTCATTTTCAGTCAGCTGTAAGAACAGTACGTTTGTGCCTATTTACACTGCATGAATAAATTCCTAGTTTACCTCAAGAGATACTTTGGGCATTGCTGGGTATTGGAAATCTAGACTTGAGCAAGCTGCGTTCTGTGCTCATTTGTTTATCATTTTACAGCTCTGTTATTGTCTGAGCATCCAAAAGGAAACACAACGATACAATATGGGTTTGGATGCGTGTAAGCTGAGGTAGTGCTTGCGATTCTCTTCTCCTGTTGGCCAGCATGGACATTGGGACTTTATCCCCACTGTGGCTTGGTTTGTACAACTGATGGTGCAGCTATGGGGGGGAGCTTGACTGGATTCAAAACAAAACCAAAACAAACCACCAGAAAAAAAACACAAACACAAAACGCTTTTTCTCCTAGTTCAGTGTGTCAGGAAGTCCTAAACCAGCACTAGGGATGAGAGAAGAGGCTGGCACCGCCAGTGAAGTGCTCTTCTAACTCCAGCGCTTAGGCTCAATGTGTTTGTCCTGCAGTACTGGAAAGTCTTGTAGGTAACAGTAACAGCTACATTTGTGCTGATCTCTTCCTTACCATCTAGAATCTGAGTAAAAAGTTTTCCTCTGCCAAATTGACTTTTCAAATTCACTGTGGTGTTTCTGCAAAAATAGTATTTCCTGTAATTTTAAAGACAACATTTTGAATACCCAGGTAATACAAAGCCTTATTTCCCAAGTACCACTAACCTTTGGAATCTGGTGTTACTTTATGTCCAACAACAGCATGAAGTGGTGTATTTCCAACCGTGTTTCCTTTTGTGGCTTAAACAGCCATCTGTGTGTCTGTCCCTGCTCCTACACTACCTGTTGGGTTGTGTGAGAACAGTTGTGGGCAGCTTTGCTGTGAACTGACTTGGGGAGTCAGTCAGCAGATGCTGTCATCCTTCCCCTCTTCAACGGGGGAGCTGTTTCTGACCATGGCTTTCCTGCTTTCTCAAACTGGCAGTTCTGAAAACAGAATTCAAACAGAGGAAATGTCAAACCAGGGCCTGGAAAGATGAGATTTTGACAGTCCATATTTAGTAGTTCATGAAGCTTTAGGGCTGCTGTTCATCATTGGCAATCCAGATTTTCTGCAGCAGCTAGTTGGTGACTGTCTTTGCAGGCTGATAATATTCTCACGTAGTGTAAATGATTGCAATAACATGTGTCGTGAAGTTGTTTGTCAGTGGTTCCTCCAACCAGGTGAAAGTTAATTGAGACAAATAATGACACATGCAGAATTATAGATGTCTGTATCACCGCTCTCCTTACTAATTTGCTCATTAGAAATATTAGGAATGCAGTGTTTTTTCCAAAGATACTGTGCTGCTTATATACACGTAGGTTTTAGTAAAAAAAAAAAAGTATCCTTTTATCCTCTTCCCTTTTTCCTTCCCTCTTCCCTTTTTCCTTCCCTCTTCCCTTTTTCCTTCCCTCTTCCCTTTTTCCTTCCCTCTTCCCTTTTTCCTTTTTTTTTTTTTCCTTTCCATATACTGCTAACTTGGAGAAAGGACACTTCTCTCAGGAATGTACCAACTTTGATGATATTACCCTATTTATTGTTCTTCTTTTCTACCCCATACTCCAAAGGAAAGCTCATTCTTAGGAGAGCCTTGTACATCACTTACATTAGCAAAACTCCTAAACATACAGACCTTTTTGTGACTTTTCCAGATTCAACCTGTATAGCTGCTAAAGGATAAAAAGCCAACAACTCCTAAGCTTCACAAGCTATAAATCCCCGACAAACCACCACTCTGATGAGATCTGCACAAATGTCAGCAAGTTCAGTGAACTTCCTCTGAATTTACGCTTTCAGTACTGCTTGTAGAACTTTCTGAGTAAATAAGCCATGTCCTTCTAGTTAGTATTCCACCTAGGAAGGAAAGGCGTAATAATGACTAGAGGAAGCAGCAGTGATGTGCAGGGGTTTACTAGTGTCTTGGGTTTTGAGGGAATGGGTGCCTAGGGGGGGTGGGGTTTGGGGTTTTTTTGCCTTTTTTTTTTTTTTTTTTTTTAAACTTGTCTGTGTGTGATTTTGCACTCTTCATTCCTAGAATTTGCTTCCTCTTAAAGATGTCAGTTTCCAAAAATTGGTCCAGGATCCAACCTGTCTTCAGAACCACAAAAAGAACTTTTTTACTGGATATGAACAGTACTCTCTTAAGAAGCATGCTTATTAAAATATACTGGTTTGATCTGTTATTTTGAAGTTTGCATTACTTTCTCCATTGATGTTTTTCTCCTAAAAGTCACTTTAAACCATCCTAAAGATTATTAATGAGTTTCTGGCAAATTCCTTAGCCCTTTATGTAACATCTGAGAATCTTATGTAAATATGGTTTTGCACATCTTTTCATGTTAGTTGATTTTTTATTTTTTTTTTCTTCCTGTCAGCAGATTGCTTTTGATTTGTTTTGGTTGGGTTTTTTATCTTGAGATAGAAGAAATTTTTAAGCTTTATTATGTATATCATCAGCTATGTAAGGTGCTAGCTTTAGAGGGTGTATTTTGCTACTAGTTAATGTATTCAAATCTGAAAATAAATGTTCTGCTTATGCAGCTTCCACGATTGCTATTTATAGACTTCTCATTTTCCCTGTTACTGCTAGGTGTAATTAACAAGCCATCACTGGGAATTTTCCTAATCACAAAAGACTCTTAGTTGTAAGTATAAAATGGTCTACACTCAATTCTGAGTAGGCGGAAATGAGGATAACATATGTCAGATGTCCTATCTCATGTTAAATCCATGACCCTTTCATATCCCACTCCCTTCTGCATCCAGTCATACACTTCAGGAAAATTTGGGTTTGGTGAAAAAGAAAGTTCGTCCAATTTAAAACAGCTGGCTTTGATGGCAGTAGAGTCCCTGTTTGCTTGTGTTTGTCTTTTAAAACCTGCCCTCCCAGAAACCCTGTCAGCTACCTGGGGTTTTTTTGTCTTTCATTGGGAAGGAGCAAATGAGTTTCCAGTAGTTTGCTGGTAGTCAACACCATGACCTACGTGTCCTCTTGGTGCATTTGAGGAACAATTCCTTCATGTTTAGTAATATTTGAAAATTGTGATGCTGGGGATGACTTAAATTTCCATGAACCTGTTTAGTTCTTCAATTTCTCTGAATTTGAAAAGGGATAATGGTGCTTGTGTTTAAAGACAGAGAGGGAAGGCACCCTTGTGTACATTTTTCTCTTAACCTATTGTTAGCTTCACTTTTTAAGTAAAATTTCATTGGAAGTACAGCACTTCAGAACACTCCTAGAGAGTCACTGTTTTCAATGAAGTGCTGTTCCTGTTGAATAAGATAATGTCACACCTGGTGTTGGAGGTGGGAGGGAGCCTACAACAGCAGTAAAACCCCCTGAACCTCCTTAGCTTGCAAGGTGATTTAAAAAGAAAAAAAGGGGGGGGAAGATTGTTCTTCCAATAAGCTGTTTGATAAAATTTATTTCATATTAAATTCAGTTTCTTTGTCAAGACTGTTGAATGAACTCAAGGTTTCAGATCATCAAAAGTAGAAATACAAAGAAAATTTTGTTAGCAAACTGGAATTCTAGAACAGAAACCAAAATTAACATTTATGAGCTGAGAAGATGGAAGCTAGGGAGGTGCCCATTGGATAAAAATTTTTCTTCCTCTCATATTTAATACCCACATTTAGCCACAGAAACTTATTTTATTTAGAACTTTATTTGTGCACATTCCCATATAGCCCTCAACCTCCAGAGTTCTCCTGTGAGCCAAATAGTACTCTGTTTGGTAGAAGGACAAGGGAAAGCATTGTAGGCTGCCTTGCTCAATGAGTGATACCCTAACAACTACACAGTGGTACCAGCTGCCTCTGGCTACTTGTCCTTTATGCTATCCTTTAGAACATACTCCATTGTAGGCTGTTGTTAATTGGGGTGAGGTACCAAAAGACCACCTGAAGCTGTAGGTTCTGTCATTAAGAACAATTATCCTGCTAATACTTGCTCTAGGAAATCCTTTATCCTGTTGTAGTGATGACTGTCAGAACCTTCAAAGAAAGATCAAAGTACCATTATGGAAAGTTACAGTTCTCATCTCAGCAGGTAGTAGAAATTCTCTAGAGAAGCTCTTTCATTTTTCAGTTCTTTATTTTTAGCCTTCGCTCTGTACCAGCTTGATCTGGGTGCTTGGCTGTTGGCTGGGGTCAACCCACAAGCAGCTCTTCAGTTGAGGTCAGTCATACTCTCTAGGTTTATAGTGGTTTTCCTAGAACAGAACAACAAAGTTAAAAGTTTTTACAGGATAGATTTCAAAATAATATGACACAATTTTATTGGTTCTATTTGGCAAATTTCAGTGGTAGGGCCATGCATTAGAAGAAAATCAGTTTCTTCACTGTGGAAATGACTCTTACAGGTTTGTTACTCTGAAGTTTATGTCACTGCTGCTATAGTTTGATTCATCAAATAGGGAAAGAGTAGTCTTCATTCTTACAGTTCGGTTTTCAGGCACTATTTCCATGTTACTATAGTTCAGATTTTACATTGCTTCCATGTTACAGCTTTTGTAACCCATTGGACTGCTTTCGAATAATCCTAGACTGCAAAACTTCCAGACCGTTCACTTCAGCATGAAGACAGTAGTGATGGGAAAAGAGCTTTTGGCTTCCAGTGTGTTGCTAAATGGATTTTTAAGTCTGTTTTGGAGGCTGACCTAGTCTGGTTTGAAGTGTATTTGAATAAAGTGATTTCATATTGCTGAACCAGAAGCGGAGTTTCTTATGTGAAAAAGCAGACCCTGGGTTATGTGAAATTATACAACTACATAGGAACTGATGCAAAATAAATCACATGTCACCTTTGTGATGATTTTAAATGTTCAGGCTTATGGGCATGGTAAGAATTCAAGGTGTGGTTTCGTACAATAAGTAATGATCAGGCATTTTCTATCTCTCTAATAAAGTTGATCTTTGGATCAAGTTGTGCTTTTTGATGGTGGTCTTCATTTTCTGTTTTGATAATTGCTGGAGAGGAACTCTGCTGGGTTTGTATCACACTGAACTTTATGGACAAATGTAGCTCACTAACAAGGAGGATGGCAAAAACTATTCCTGTTTTTGTTGGATGCTGTGAATTTAAATTCAAAAATATTAAGAATTCTGAAATACAACTCAAAAGCATGTGAACGTAGCAGTTACATTACTTTCAAGAAAAAGAGTGCTATTTGGGTATGAAGGAGATTCATTTTACAAGATTGTACTTAGAAGATGACCATATGTGTAATCTTATTTCAGATGAAGAGTCACAAAGCCTGATGCAAGAAATTGATATTTGAGAACTCTCTTTCGATTAAATTATATATATTCCTCTGATCTATCTAATTCTTCATAGGGTATTGTGTATAATAGTGTAATGTAAAAGAGTAGGAGAACTGAATTGTGATGTATTTAGTAATTTTATTTGCAATTAAAAACCCTGAGGACCGGTTATGGTTGTATGATCAACCTTGTATAAAAATAGTAAGGTCATCTTGTCCTTTGAGATTGATTTTGCTTGCCTTAAAGGAAATATCTTTCAGGTCATCCAGCATGCTGAAAATCACTCACTCTTACAGGTGGACATTTTATCATAATTTCTTGCAAAATAAAGATGATGATGGAATTACTGGTTCTGTAAAGATATCCCTTTAATATCTTTAAAAGAAATTATGGTTGTCTGTTGTGTCACACTGCTCAAAGATGCAGTGCACAATATGTGCTGTCAGGAGAATTTTACATCACTTTAAAATATAAACAGCATTTGCCTTTATAAACAGTAGATTTCATTGCCAGAAATCAATTCCATCCCCAAACCTCCTCCCCAGCACACACTTCTTAATGTTAAAATTAGTAGCTTCAGCTTGCTTTGTTTAGAGATCTAAAAACTGTTACAGCTAAATCTGGAGGTGAGGTATAAAGAGATGTAAAATACTGCAGAAACTAGGAAGGTACTTGTCTGAGGAAGGGAAATCTGGGGCAATGGGTGTGTTAAAGGGCAAGAAAAAAATTTCTAAATTAGATGGGCGTTCCACTGTTTTTAATTGCTTCTTTTTGTATGACTAACTTTATTTTCTTCCCTTATTTTTTATATTCTCGGCTTGCAAGTTATACCTCTTCAGATGTTTTTGTTTGATAAGTTTAACTTTTGCCAGCAGAGGGGTGTGAGGTCAGGGGTGTTCTTTGTTTCTTTTTCATCGGCAGCTTTTTAGTTCCATTTCTGGAAGATACAGCTCTCCCAGCAACAGGAGCATTTAGCAGCTGATGTTGGGCTTGTCTTTTGCATTGTCAAGTGTTTTGACTTTCATGCCTGAAGCTGCTTGCATATAAAGCTTCTCTTTGGAAGGGTTATGGAACAGGAAAATGTGTAATAACATGCAAAGCTGCATTTCAAAGCTAATATGCTATTAACAGTAAATGGTATGTTCTACGGGATGGTTACATTTATCATGAAACTATACTAGCCCATACTAGTAGTATGTTAGTCAAAAGCGATTGGCAAAATTGTTGTAAAATTTTAATCAGATGCCTTCAGGTCCAATGGAAGAAAATTAATAATTTTGCATTCTCCTTTTTCCTCAGAAAACCTGAAAAAGGAGTCCAGTACCTAATTGAGCGAGGTTTTGTGCCAGACACTCCAGTCGGTGTTGCCCACTTTCTCCTGCAAAGGAAAGGTCTCAGCAGACAGATGATTGGAGAATTTCTAGGAAATCGACAAAAACAGTTCAACCGGGATGTCTTAGAGTGAGTATTGTGTGTGGGGAGGATGTAAGCACATTTAATGTTCAGGTAAGACGTTTCATCAAGCTAGAGGTAGCAATGGTCTCTGAATGTTTTGCACTTATCTCTGGATCTTGTTCTGAAGGAGAGGGAAACCAGACTCTAAGGGTTAAGAAAGGAAACATTCACATGAGCAAATATTGATTTCTCTGCTTTCCAGCTAAGTTACTATGTCCGTTATTGATCCAGCAAGATACTTACAAGGATTTATATTCCCTGTAGTCATGTATATTTATTCTAAATTTATGTTTTAATTTCATTGGCATTAGACTATGTTACTTGGAAGTGGTTTTCCTTCCTCAGGCTCTCTAATAATTTACTGAATGAAACAAAATAATATTATATACAACATAAGGCTTCATCAGTAACAGAATGTGAAAACAATTATTACAGCCAAATGGCTCAGAATTTAGATGAACAGGGATTTCGGCACGTACAGGCATATGCTGACAAGATCTGTATAAACTGTTCTTTTCCAAAAGATTAGATAAACAAAAACTGTTTTAAAACACAAAGAAATTCAAAGCAGAATATTAGACTTTCAGCAGATTGGTCATAAATTTCTAGACCTTATATAGAGAGTAGACCAAAACTGAAGTTGCTTATTTTAAGAGAGTGTTCATTGAAAACACATATTCTTTGGGGGCTTTTTTTTTTTTTTTTTTTGTATCTGATATACTGACCTGTAAACATTAATATATCTTAGTCCAGTTTTATTCAAGGAATTGTATAAAAAATTTAGTTAGATGTTTAACAAAACTGCTGAGAATGAAAGCAAAAAACCCCGCATCTTGCACGTTAGGGAAGACTGGGAAAAATTCTGACCACAGGTTTTAAGCAGAGTGTACAAAAGCTGTACTGAAATTTGCATTGGTCTGTAGATGCAGTCTTTCTCCTGAGGACTGAATGTTGATACATTGCAAAAATTTTAAGGCTGTAGTATTATGATACAAAGTATCTGCCAACACCTTATATTTTCTTTGCATATTTCTTACTGCTTCATACTGCAAAGATGTTGGTCACGTTCTTTACAGTCAGCCTGATCTTACTGATATGCTGTCATAACTTATGTATCTCAAATCACAATCTTGAACACTGTGTAATACAGCTAATGGCATGGGTACATATGCAATAGACCTTTTTATAGAGTTTTTCTCTTTTTTCCTGTGCCTTGTTAAAGGATGCTGTCTTTTACCCAGCAGTAAGCATCAGAAGAGCCTCTGTAGCAAAGCATGCAGCCAGCCTTACAATACAGAGTGATAGAATATGACATGATCTTGGTGCAGTCCCTCTTCAACATGAGTCATTATTAGCTAGTTGTAATGATAGTCTGGATTTTGCACTTATGAGTCAAACCAGGGGAAAGACTTTCCAAAGAGTGTATGTTTTCTAATTTTTTTAAAGAAAACAGTATAGGTCCAGGACAAGATGATTTATAATTTTAGATGATGCATTTTGTGATCTTGAACAAATTGTTTGCCCTCACAACCTCAAACAGACTAGCAGAATATGGGTAAGTAGAAGTGTGTCTCTGCTAACCCAGCTGCTGCATCTGTGATGAGGTGAATTCTTAAGAGTAAGGTCGTAATCACCCACCTACAATCCCACAACAATCCTTTTATTGAAATTATCTATTCTTAAAGAAGTTGTTTCAGGTATGCTTGGGGGCAAAGAACATCCTGTAAGCAGTGCACTTCTCTTGATAGTGTTCTGAACCTTACCTACAAATAGGAACAGGTGTTTTTTCTTAAAAAGAGACAGCAGAATAGCATTTCATCTTAGATATCATATTTACAGATTGGAGGTAGACTTTTGTCGAACTGACAACAAGGTTGTTACATAGACAAGATATTTTCACAGATGATCCTTTTTCTGTTTCACAATTTAGTTTCAAGTGACTTGCTTTGATTTGTGTTCAAGATTCCCAGATCCTGTAAATTAGGGTATTTTAACTCTGAAATCTTCTTTTCACTGCAGCTTAGAAAATACTCAGGAGAGTAGCCTACATTTTTGACCAAGAGCTGCATTCTGGGCTTACTGTACTGGGCTACCTGGTGGTAGCTCAAATGTAAAGGCTTGGGTGGCATGGGGCTGGCATCGATGCTGTTGCCTTGGCCAACATTTGGGGCACATCAGATGCGCTTCCCAAAGCATTGCTGTTCTGCAGCAAGCTTCGGCCTTCTCCCTGCCTGACCAGGGAGTGCTTGATGTAACAGAGATGTAGCTGAGGATCTGACCTGCTACTGTGTCTTGACTTTGCATTAGAAAACAGAAGTGCAGTCACTCAAAGAATGAAATAAAACCATCATAAAGAACACTGTTAAAAGTGAGAAGGAAAGCACAACATTCTGTTGCTCTGTACGGGACTCCATCATTTCAGTCCATTACACTACGCAGTTATCTGCAAGAGTATAGGCAAGAGTAGAGCATCAAGTCAGTTGTAGCTGTGCTGACGCAGAAGAAGTGGTATGTTCCACTCTTTTTGCCTAAATTTTGTGGAGCGGTGGTAAGCAGGGGACAGTTCCCAGGAAGAGGTGTCAATTATCTGCCTACCTAGAAGTGGTGAAGCCTAGCTGCTGCTTGGCGTTTACCTGCCTGGGACAAGTAACTGTAATAGTGAAGATGTGGTCGCTCAGCACAGACTTATTCACCCAGAATATGTACTCGAGTTCTCCTGCAGTGACTAAAGTCCATTTGATCATGTTCTCTTCATCACTATGATCATGATGATATTAGCAAGGATTATCATTTTGTTAACATTGTTAACTATTGTTAACAAAAACTGAAGAAGTGTGGCTGATCTTTCTTCCTTTCATGTTTTCATTTGCTGTAATGACCTAGGTAAAATAACCTGTTCCCTTTTTTGTCATTACATAGCCACTAGAAAAGTTTTGTGTACTGTTTTGAAATATTTCCAGAAAAGTACTGGTTCCAGTTAAGAACATTGACCATGGTGGTATATCTGCTGTCTCCACTGTTCATGTAAGATTGTTTAAGACCCCTCCCCATTATGATGTTGGCCAGCATGTTTCTGGAGGTCCTTAATTGCTCTGATTACTTAATTTTGACTCCAGCTTGTCTGCACATGTGCTTCACACCTTTGAAGGAGAAAAGAGCTTTTGAAAGTGTTACAGACCTTACAATAGGTGAGAAAACTGTGAACATTATTGTGGCACTGATACTAGGTTTGGAGGTGTGGATTGGAAAAGGCTTGAGAAATGCCAAGCCTGTTTGTTTGTTTCCTTGCACTTCTGCATAAATGGAAAAACACTCAAGGCAAAGTGAATAAATTGCTTTGGTATTAATCTGTTAGCTACAATGTTACTAGAAGAAAAATGTGAGCTACTCCAATTTGTCATTCTATAGCTATGCGTTTGAGAAAAGGCATTTAAAACTGGACCGTGCTTTCTTTCTGTGGTTTCTGCATTACAGTGCTGTCACTTGCAGTGATTCACACCTGGTTATTTAAAAACTAAGAGCAAAGTTTTTAAAGAAAGGAAATTGATAAGCTTCTGATTTTAAAGTAGTCTTTAAACAAAATATTAGAATGACAAAGTTCACATTGTTGATTATATTCGACTGGTTCCTTTTTAAATTTTTTGTCAGCACTGTATTTTCAGAGCAAGAAAGTAATTATTTCTGCGTAAGTGTTAACTGAAAGACATGGCAAATGATGGGGAGATGAAAATTACATTAATAGTAAGAGAGTATCCAAACAAGATTTTTTTTTTAATCTGTATGCAAGAACATTCCCAGACACAGAGCCATTTGGTACAGATTATTGTGTTTGCCGCAGGCTATTTGAGATACAATATTTTGAGCAGTATAAACTATTTATTATTTTTATAGGCATTGTAATAATTGATTGGCCTGGAAGCACAAAACCAGTAATTATTCTTGGCAATGGTATGTCACTTACATTGGTCAGACATTTGTCATTCCAGCAGCTCTTCTGGTAAAAAAAAAATAAAGGCCTACTTACATGCACACATTCTCATTGATCCATTAATTGCAATCCTTCCTTCACAGCTTACCTACAGTTGTTGCAATTGCTGTTGAATGTTTAAAAAAACTCCATGAATCTCTACAAGAGGTGGAAAATTGAAAGGGTTTTTGGTCTCGAAATCTTACCATTGGTACTGTGTTCTTAGACATTAAAAGACACAATGGCAATATGTTTTTATCCTAGCTGTGTTGTGGATGAGATGGACTTCTCAACTATGGAACTGGATGAAGCACTCAGGAAATTTCAGGCTCATATCCGTGTTCAAGGAGAAGCCCAGAAAGTAGAACGGCTCATTGAAGCTTTTAGGTATGATGCTGGAGTTAATTACTCAGTCACCAGAAACCGGCCGTTGTCTAACGGTCAAACAGGAGAACTGGGGACATTGAGTGTATCTGAGTTACTTTCCCTGCTTATTTGCAGTGTCCTTGTGAGTGACATACAGTTTCAAATACAGCATGTAATTTGTGATGGTTTTGCTAAGTATGAAATAGGAAGTT
Source organism: Gorsachius goisagi (assembly GCA_018403395.1). Classification (NCBI taxonomy): domain Eukaryota; kingdom Metazoa; phylum Chordata; class Aves; order Pelecaniformes; family Ardeidae; genus Gorsachius; species Gorsachius goisagi. The sequence goes on along the minus strand of BOSO01008852.1, from coordinate 16,155 downwards.
TTATTTGCTGCTGTGGTTCATGTATGTCTTTCATATTAACGTTGCGAGGTTTCTCAATTAACGGTTCTTTCTGGCATCAGTTGAAAAGATATTCAAGGATTTTTGAATGTCTCTAACAATGTATTTGTATATAATTGCTTATATGAGTGGAATTATAAGACCATTTACATTTAAGAGTATATATGCTCTCAACCTTTCATTAAGCATATCAACAATAGTGGAATAAAGAGCATTAACTTATTAATACTAACACAAGCGTACTTTATCCAGGGTAGGGTGAGATGTAAATCGTCATGTGGTAGTAAGCTAAAATCAATGCTGTGTTCTTACCTGGTGTCAATGGGTATTACTCGCCGAAAAAAATGAAATACTGAACTTATTGTAGCTCAGAATTTGTACTAAGAAGAGAAGTTACAGTGGTAGTAGAAAACAAAAGCCTTCCATATCCTAGGATTGGCTTATGAAAATATGTGGATGAAAAGCTAAATATATGTATGGAATGCGAATAATAGCTTGCTCAGCCTCTGGAATGTAGCAGCTGGTTTATTTGGTAGAATTAGAATAGTAATTTATAGCTCTGACAGCTTCTCCTCTTTGCTTTTTTACAGCCAGCGATACTGTATCTGCAATCCAGGTGTTGTGAGACAATTTAGAAATCCCGATACCATCTTCATTCTAGCTTTTGCCATCATACTGTTAAACACAGATATGTACAGCCCAAATGTGAAACCAGAACGCAAAATGAAGCTAGAAGACTTTGTCAAGAATCTAAGGGGTAAGCAAACTCTAACAATGAAGGTGATGAAAGCTTTTCCTTGTAATTGTTGTTGGAGGGACACTGTCTGTCTTCTGGGAAAAAGACAAAATACAGGGCACTTGATTCTGATTTCACCTGACTTAAAATTACTGTCATTTTTACAGGCTTTAGTTATTTTTGGAGTAGTGAAAACAGAATTAAACATAGGATTTTGTCCTTTTTATCTTGTGTTTCTTGAGTGGATGTATTGTCAGGTCCTTCTATTTGCGTATATGTATATATATTAAAGAACAGAAATCACTATACTGTGATGAGAACTTTTGGAAATAAACTAAAGATTTAAATTCTCAGTGGGGGGAAAAAAATTCCAACTCCAAAACCTTCCTAAAAGATACATGGTAAATAGCACAGAAATTTAATTTTGATTTCTTCATTGGTATATTTTCTGATCTATTTGCCAGGCTATGGCACACCTAAACTTGCAATTAGATTACCAAAAAAATATGGATACTTTTTCAAATTTGTATCTCAGATCTTTCTATCCTGGTTCTTTCTGGTGAAAAAGAAACAGATTTTTATGCAGTATCAGTTCAGCCAGCGCTCAGCTCTGCCTGACAGGAAGCAGTCACTGTAGAGCTGAGGAGGAAGGTCGTTCGTGATGAGGTGATACCTCCATTTGTTCCTGGGCATTCAAGGGAGAATGGGTCAGACAGCATTTTTACCTTTCATCACAGAACAGCACTCAGGTGTTAGAGAAATCAAATTAGGCTGAAGTCCCCATCCCTTTTTTTCCTTTATGATAGTTTGGGCCCAAAGGGAAAAAGCAACTTTTACTGTAGTTCCATTACTATGTGTTTGTGCAAAGGCTAGGAAAATTGCTTGCTCAGTCTTTGCAACCCCTCCTCCTTCTCCCCCTGCTTTTAAGCACAGAATAAACACAGCTTAGTGCACAGTCTGTTCTTACGGCAGCAATGGATGCAGCAGGCCCACTACTGCTGCATGATGCAATGACTGGATCACAAAGGGTGGTCTGTGGAAGGCTTGCGGGAAGACTTCTGCTTGCTTCTAGTTGCAAAGAAAGTCTATTTATCACAACATTTTTTATGTGAGTGGTTGTTCCACTGGGTGACAAAATATTCTAGTTTGGCTTCTGAATGGGAGATAAGAGTTTATTGCTTTAAAACGTGTTTAAAAAATAGACATGCATCTCCCTGTTCCCAGGAAATCCAGCTTTAAGTCACCCATTGAAATTGGACTCCTTCCACTGCTCTTAAAAATTCAGGATCAAGCATTCAAGACACTGCTGCGTTTGTTGGAATACTGACATGCCAATGATAATGACACAGTGCGAAACAATAATACTGTGACTAGGCTATTTTGTTGATTTGTTTTTCCAGAGTAAATGAATTGGTTTTGAAATCATACAGGAAATATTGGTTAAATTAATTTTACTGGATGTTCGTAAGGTTCTCTTGTAGGAAATTATTTTATGAACAGTGTTGAGTAATACTGGGACGGGTGCAAAATGGTTGTTCTGCTTCCTCACAATGGTAGACTCCTAGGAGGAAGTCATATGGAGATTTCAGTGTCTAAAGTGTTATTTAATTCATTTGAGCTTTGATACCAAACACAGGACACTTGGTGGGCGGGGGTGGGGGGGAAGGGGGGGGAAGGAATTACATAGGAAATTAGCCTTTTTATGGCTTAGTTTTAAAACAAACAAAAAAACCCAACCTGTGTAATTTCCATCAATGTCTTGGCGTACTGGGGGCAGCAAGCTTTTGGGCAAAAATCAGTGCTTCAGTAATGAGTAACATAACTTTTGCTGCTGTGGTAACGTAGGCACAAGGACAGCACAGGAGGTGTTAGCTGACAGGGTAGTGGCAGCTATAAAATCAAACAGCATAAGCAAGTATAGCAGCAGTCTTAGGCAACACTGGCATTAGTGTTAGCAGAGGACACAAAGATTGCCCGTGTTTTTATCCTCTCCTTTCTGAGAAGCCCACGTTGCTGAGAAATAACAGCGTTTGTTAGATTGTCCAGAGCCAGACCAGTAACAGAAACTGTTGGCTTCTGCAGGTGTGGATGACGGCGAGGATATCCCACGAGAAATGCTAATTGGGATTTATGAGCGAATCCGCAAACGAGAACTGAAGACGAATGAGGATCATGTATCCCAAGTCCAGAAGGTTGAAAAACTCATAGTAGGAAAGAAACCGGTAAGTTTGCTTTGCACTGCCTGTCAGTTGCTAAGGAGATGCAGGGCAATGTACAGTATAGAACAGTACAGAAGTGTGTTGCTTAGAAGTATAAATTGGCTGATAAATGGCAGAAGGCAGAAACTGTGAAAAATTTGCTCTAAGATCGGTTTTAATTTTGGAGTATTCACAGTGCAGATGAATTTTGTTGTCGCAGTCTGGTATTCATGAATGATGATGTTACGAGTCTTAAACTCTTTTCTCTACGTGAAGCTTTACAATTCTGAAATCACACTGGAATATCTGCTTTTAGGCAGTTCTCGTGTTTGTTTCAAGAGAATTGAAGTGTTTTATTGAAGTAATGTAGAGAATCGTATTTCAACATGTATGCTATTATTTATGGCTCCATAATTTACAAGAGTAATAGAAGAACTACTGTTCACGTCAGCATCTCTCTCAGCTTTGCAGCTAGCTCTATGAACTGGCATTTGTAAGGGGAGATTTTGTGATTTTTGCCTTGGAACTTAGCCAGAAATCAGGTCCCAGGGATTCTAGTGCTGGGTTTGAGCATCCAAAGATACCTCTTGCTTTGTTGAGGGAAAAATCCTGAAATACTTTGCTATATAAATTAATCTTTAAAGTGTCTATGGGAAAAAGGAGAGAGAAAAGGAAGGCCACAGCATTTTTCCCTTTTTTTATGAGCTGAGTGAGCACAGAGATATTAAGACCAATATTTTACATGCTAACAATAGTGTCTAATGTGGAGTGGGACAATGGATACTCAGCCTTCCTAAATTCAACTCCTAGAGTAATCTTCAGAAAATCTTCATGTTAGTAGGCAGAAAGGCAGCCCAGAACAAAGCCAAAAGGAAAGACTAGACTTGGATGTTTTTGAAGTCCTACATAATTTTTTTATCAGCTTTGGGGAACTTTACTGCAGCAGAGACATTTTTTATTAAGGGGGATTACAACATGTTACAAGAGGGGGATTTTTTATTAAGAAAAAGAGCATGGATCTCAAGATTTTCCCTGTTACTTTTAAAGAACTTTGAATTGTAACCTTTCTTCTCAGACAAGCCTCAATGTGGGGAGGCAGGGAAGGGAATGAGGGACCACCACCAAAAAAAATGAAAAAAACAATCTAATTTACTTCTGTTTCCCAGTAAGGAAATACTGAGGAGATTTCTTGGAAAAAGCACAGGAGAGAGAAAGCAAAATTTCCTTAGTAAAAGCTTTTACATGATTTTTAGGAGAAAGGAAATAAATATTCTGAAGTCGGGATTTGACAGTCACTTATGCTTTCATATGAAACTTATTTTCCGTAATGTTTTGAGGATTTAGGTTTATATATAGGCTTCTGTGGGAGATGGCTTTTTTTAATGGTTCTTTTTTTATTTGGGTATATTGCAGTTCAAATCCTAAAAATAATCCTGGCCTTGTAAATTAAATGGGATTAAGAAAACAATTACCTCAGTGGAGTCCTAGGTTCAAGGATTCTTCTGTTAAGAGACATTTTAACTGTGTGAAAGAAAATGTAGGAAACAGCGCAACAGTCTTTATCGATAGAAATATTTGTTTTTACTTTATAGGCATTTAGTCATAGTAAGACCGTGACGTATTTACTTGCTATGATACAGTACTGTGTTTCTCTGAAGTTTAACGAACTTGTATATGTCTTTCTACTGTAGATTGGATCTCTGCATCATGGACTTGGCTGTGTAGGTATTCCTCTCATACTCCTTCAAAATTTATGGTCATTTTAACTGGCACTATTTTCTTACACTGGCAATGATGAGTTCTGTTACATTTTAACTTTTTAAAAAAATTGGCTTCTTTCAAACAAAACTTTCCTATTGTTGTAGTAATAACTCTCCAAGTATAAAGATTTTCTTAAAAATACATTTCCCAGAGACTGTTTAATTTACTGTCAAGAGTTTTCTAGACCTTTTTTTAAGTATACTTTTTATGCATTTCAAATGCTACAGAAATTAGACAGCCAGTAAAGAATAACAAATAAGTAAAATTACAGTTGCACCTCACTTTTCCACCTGAGCCCTGGGGTGTTTATTCTTTGTGGTTCATCTCAGCATTGAATGATACTCTAGGAAGCTATTGCCCGTTAATTTAACAGTTCTCTTCTGAAAGGTAGATTAACATAGATTCCAGATTTCAGTTAGAGGCATCTTCAATAACAATCCTAAAACTATTCTTCTAATACAGTGTTCCATTTACTTTAATTTCATTATAGCATTATTGCTAGTAGTTTTAAACAAAGAAACCACCTCATAGCAGAGGAGCGCCCGTAGTGCTCTGAAATCTGACTACCTTATACAAATTTGACCCTGATGATTTTTTTTTTCTCAATTATAACTGTACTGTGCATTAGCATCTTCACTCAGGACACTCCAGAATTTTAAACTTTCATTTGTTTTTTCAGTCTTTTATTTCTTGCTTTTTCTGTGTAAACAATTAAAATCATGCAAAGCTAGCTTCGTCTTCCTAAGTGAAGTATCTATCATTGTTTCATGCATGTCTAGCAGTACCACTGGACTGTAAAAACAAACTGAAAGATGGGATCTTTATAAAATAGGGTAGAAGGGAATCTTACCAGATCATCTATTGCCATGAGCGAAAGCATTGTCTATAGTTAAATTTCAATACCGGAGCTCACTGTAGTTGTTGCAGGTTCATAGGCTCAGTGACTACCCTTGGGTTTGTTACCTCACTGTAGCAAATCTCAGAGTGCCATGTGCTGGGGAAACTAAGTCTGGAGGTAGGAGAGAATGAGAACATGCAACGTTTATTCCTGCCGCTTTTCACTGAGAACCAATGTAAGCTGTTCAGTTACCAGAATATAGAAACCATTGATTTCTCCTGCATTCCACACCACACTGCCTCCTTTAGAACATGGCAGATTATTTTCTTAAATACCTTCTTCTTGCAAGTTCATGAAGGGTAGTTAAGCTAATGCCATAGATAAATTAAATGCTATTAGCATTTTATCTGTTATTATTACAGTTACTGATGGATGTGGGGGGAAAAAACTGGAATCTCACTAAATTACTTGATAACCAACCAGGAACAAGGGCAGATAGTGAATCCTAAACTCTTTCCCCCATTTTTGTTTTTTTCTTTTTTTTTTTAAATCTCCCACCCTCTCCACTCACGTAGAGGAAGAAGCATTAACAGCCTTTGATGTTTTCTTTGCCTAGTAAGTCTCATAATTCCCATGCAGAATCAGGAATTATAAAGAAATATAATATATAAATGAAATATATGTCTAGTTAGCAAAGAATATTCTCTACTTCAAAATTTAAAGTTTAAATGATTTCTTTTAATATTGTTGACAAGATACCATCATTTGCATTTGAAATAATGAAGTCTTGCTAGGTTGAAAACAGCAGCTTCAGCGATAGCTTCAGCAGACATTTCAAATAAGAAAATTGAAAATTATTCTTCGTTTCCTTGCTGGCATGAGAAAATAAGCCAGACTGAAAATGCATTTACTTTTTCCTGGTTTACTGATGTACCATTTCCTTGGTACTGGGGAATGAACAAACTGAACTAACTCAGTGGCTGACAAAACATAATCTACAACATCAGTGTATTCATCTCACAAAAGCTAAGTTGCTTTGCATCCTTTCTTCTAATAAAGATACATAAAAATGCTCAGGAAAGCAAACATCCTTTGCTTTTAGCTCCCACTTGCTTAATCTTAAGTTTTTTCAAGGTTTTATCATTTCTCAAAGTAAAACTATCCCCAGTAAAACTTTCATTGGCTCCCATATACAGGAATGCAAGCTGTTAAGAGAGTATTTTATGTAAGAATGTTGATGAAGTTTGAATGTCATGTAAGTTTGTGGCATATAAATCTTTATTTTTCTGTTATTGGTCCTTTGATGAAAAAGCCTAATGGGCTTAGAGGTAAAAAAATTTCAAGTATTCAGAAAAAGATTTTGGATATGAAAGATGCTCTTTCGTGGCTAAATATTGCTATATTAACCATGAACTTTTGTATTATCATAGGTCCTCTCTCTACCCCACCGGAGGCTTGTTTGCTACTGTAGGCTGTTTGAAGTTCCAGATCCAAATAAACCTCAGAAGCTTGGATTACACCAGCGAGAAATATTTTTATTTAATGATCTTCTTGTGGTATGTACTTCCAGGTGGATAGACTTCTAGTGAGATATTCAGAAATACCTTTCTCCATGAAATCAGTGGCGATTAAGTGCATGAGCATTCCTAAAAATAAATATCTATTAACCTGTTACTCTGTACTCCAACAATCTTGGCATGATTAAGATTTAAATTTTCTTAATTTTCTTCTTTATATATAATTTGCTTTTAAACAGAAGCCTTTTATTGATTACTACACTCTATTGTAAGAAAGTACTTTGATTCAATAGCTTTTACTAAAAAGAACAAAAATTACCTCCAGTTTATCCATTTCCCTAATGGATAAACAGAGACATTCTTTATTCCGTGAATAATTAATTCAAGTTACTTTTGGAAAACCAAAATTACATACTACTTTGTATTCCTCAGATATTCCATGCACCAGACATGTTTATTCATTGAAATAGGAATAGGATATGTTGAAATACATTGTACAGTTGACTTTACTTTTTAGTGTACATTTAACTTGACCCAGTCTTTTGAAAAACAGACGTACAAAACTAATGACAGTTTGGAATTATTTGGTTGATTTACTCTTAAAAATAGGAAAATTTGTTGCACTGTATTTGGAATGTATTTGGCTGCTACCTGAGAACTAAGAACTAAACTAAATATTTCATATTTTATTACAAAAAAGGCACACTTCAGGTGCACAATTTTATCGTGTATAACTTCAGACCTTAAAACCAGGAAGTAAATGAAAAAAAAATTGGTCTTTTTGATTGTGAGTATAACCTCCTAGTTGTAAATGGGAACTTGGGCATAAAATGATGGAACGTTGTTGTCTTCAGGTTGCAAGATTTCTGTCATTTTTTCTTACTTAAATGTCAGTAGTTTTATCAAACTGTCTGATATAAACCTAATTTGTCAGTTCTAGTAAAACGCCATCACCAAAAGTTAAAATTAGAAAGAACTAGTAGAAATAAACCTCTTGGTTATAAAGAGAAAGAGTGGTTGCATTCACAGTTTAGGAGTACCCCAAAATTGATGGCAAGTAGTAATGTTACTTGTAGCAAAAAGTAAAGGTTTCCACATACTCAGTGCTTTTATTGAGATAGGTGCTGTACAAATCCTAGGGAAAACAGGGCATCATTGGATGAGGTAGTATAAGACAGTACTTGGAGGTGCACGGAAGTGAAGTGGACTTGGAAGATCACATAAGAATATGCCTAAGAATTAAACTTGCATGGAGAGGTCCATAGGCGTGTCCTGCCTGTAGTCAGACTGTAAGAAAAAAGCATGAAGGAAAGTGTGGTAGCAGCTAAGTTTTTTTAAAAAGAAAATTTAAATATATTTACATGTTTGTTAGCATGTACGGTGCACAACATGATGCCCTTCTTCTTTCTGGAATTTCAAGAAGTAGAGTTCTGGAGAATAAAGAACACAAAGGCTTTGTATCTGGAAAAAATATTAAACCTTCTGGTTAAGAGATAGCAATGCTTCAAAGCTAGCTTTGTTTCTTCAGTAGCAGTAAATACATCAGTTGCATTTTTAAAAAAGGAAAAAATTAAAAGTTCATTTTTTCTGGCAGTTTATAGCTTTCTTTGGCATAAAATGCTTTCTCATATGCTAATTCTTAAGAACAATGATTTTCCACAAGCATACATGTTAAAAGGGATATGTGACTTTGTTTATTTGATAACTTTAAGGTGACCAAGATTTTTCAAAAGAAGAAGAACTCAGTGACATACAGTTTTCGACAGTCCTTTTCCCTCTATGGAATGCAAGTTCTTCTTTTTGAGAACCAGTGTAAGTCTTTCCTCTCTTTTTAGATGACCGTTTTATTTATAAATAAAATAAAAATTTCTGTGAGTGAAAGGGATGGAAAGGACTTGATTCTGAATTTAATTTAGCCCTAAAGTTTGAAACAAGACGGTATCAGCATAAGAAACAGCAAGACTGCTGTTTGATGGTTTTGGTTGTGGTCAGAAGCCAAACCTAGCCAAATGTGTTGTTTATGAATGCTGGTAAAGAATAGAATGCTTGTAAAGAAACAAATGTTGTATCTGTTGCTGATTCAGTGGTACAGCTAGCTGGAACTGAATGTATGATAATAAATAATGACTATTATAATGATACATGTAATTCAAACCACTATTTAATTTATTTCCCTGATTTATATCTTAACTATGTGCCTAGGTAATGTATACTCATTCAAATATAAATATAAAGCAGAGAGTCTGGATTAAAGTTTGTATTTTCTGACACCTTTTGCTTATGTCAATTGTAGTCTGCATCAATCCAATATTCTTTTTAACTTTAATGCTTGTCAAGATTAGTCTTAGCAGACAACAACCTAACAAAAAGCAAATAGTTTGCTAATGCTCCTGTAGATTTTAAGCCGAGAGACAACATCAGTAATAACGTAGCAGAGCATAGTTGTTTGTATGGTACATGGGGAGACTGCCTATTTGACCTGACTTATGGTTTGTAAACCAAACCTTGGCCTTCATGATAAACTGGATACAGTTCAGTGTGATATTCAGTATTTTCTGTGCTTTTTGGTTGTGGAAAGCTCTTAGTTTTTGCTTGTCTTCAAGAATGTGCTCCAATGCTCATCTCATTCAAAAGAAGTCGGTTACTGAGTTAAAACATCTGGAGATTTCAAAAGGGGAGATATTGTAGAGCTTATAGCAGCGATGTAGCCTGTGGATTATTTATATGCATACAGATTCATTCTGTCTCTCTTGTGCACACATTATATGATATAAAATTCATTATTAGAGAGGAAGGCCAAATATTTCTATCCTGGGTTCTACTAAAAATAGAATATATAATTCCTCTGATGTCAAGTTAAATAAATTAAAAAAAAAAAAAAATCACACAAGCATGCTAAGTAGAAACACTCTACTCAAGTAAACTTAAAAATATCTATAGTGGAACTAGGAGTAAAAGGTTTGATTCCTTCCAGTGAACTGGAGGCATTTGAACTGAGACACTCAAGTAGACATAGTTGGTGAATTCACTATGGTGAATCAGAGAGCTGACTGTACTTCTCATATCCATGCCTGTCAGGCAGAATGCAGTGTTTTCCATTTGGGGAAAGAGAAGTATTCTTCCCCTCTGGTTTGTAAAAATCCATATTCTTGGTTTCCTCTGTCCCCAGCAAGCTCTGGAGTATTTTGGCCAGAGCCATCACGCCATTCCCTAAGTCTGTGTGTAGCAGCTGTCAGAATCAGCTGGTTTCAAGTGAATACAATTTAGTGTCACTAAAGCAGAAGCAACAAAAATATTGGTATGGCTACTGGTGAGGCTGAAAAAAAGGCTTGGTGTTGATGATAAAAGAATTGACTTCTAATGAATAAAGTCAATTATGCTGAGGGACAGATGAGCTCCAAAAGAGAAAATAATGTCATATATCTCTAGTAAATAGATAGGCTGTAAAGGAAGTGTATTTTCCGTTTTCAGTCAAAGGTGCTGAAAATATAAAGGCCAAGCAGATCACTTTAGAGAGAGCGTATCTGAAACCAGTAAATACTTACATCACTGTTTCCTGATGCTTAATCAATACGATGTAGAGAAGTCTCTCTGGTAATAAAATATTGTTGTTTAGTCTGTGGAGATTCGTTGTTCTTTGTTCATATATGAAGGTAGCCTATGTGATTTCGGGGTTACCAGGTTTCCTTGTTTGGTTTCATAAACTTTTTTTCCCCAAGGGGTGCACTTTCTAGAGCCGTTTGCTGCCTATCCAGTTTCAGTGCTCAAAACAGTACGTGCTGTTATCCCATGCTCTCCACCTCTTAGCTTGCCTAGCACCAGACTCCTCTGCGCTTTTGGCCGTTTGGCTGTATTCTGAACAACAGACAACTTGAGGCGTCTGTCTCATTTGATTTGCGATAGATGCAATTGGCATGTGGTCAGGAGCAGCAGATCAGCTATACATTGCTTCTGTGCAAGATGCTGATGTCAGACCCTGGCAGAAGCCCCAAATTCTTGCTCCCTCCTTCCCCTCTGTACCCTTTGAAGCTTGTGATAGTTGGCACCGTTTTTCACCTGAGAAAGGTAAATGGACCTGGTTCACTTTTAGTTGCAAATCTGATTTGGAAGTTAAGGTATCCTTTTAAAAAAGTATAGCATTTGCACTTGTTTCTCAATATTTTAAGTCTGTATATTGTTGAAACCTTTTTTCTTTGAGGAAAAGACTACCTTACATCATCTGCTCGTTCTTGAGGGCATGAATTTTTAGTACATGGGAGCACTTGCACATGAGGTTGAATGATTAAGTAAAATATTTGAGAGCTTTAGCAAGCCAATAAGGTCAAGCAATTGAGTAAAAGAAAACACTTTGAATTAAAATGCACATTTTGCATTTTTTCTGACACCCCTTTTCTACAGGTCTGTGCTTCAAGCAAAGGCTGATTCTGTTTTCTGCAGCAGAACATATCTTCATTATAAGCTCTCTTTCTGTAAATGAATCTTTTATCTCAACCAGGAGATATTTTTGACCAGCCATTAAAATTTGCATTCTCAGATGTGCACACAGAAAAGAGGCAAAGACAGTTTGCTGAAAAATCTGCCTTTTTATTGTCAATAATACGGGCAAAAGAGGGGGGAAAAAACCCACCCCTTTTACTTCCTCAGTATATAATTTCACAGATAATTTTAACTTTTTTTTTTTTTTTTTTTTTTAGAAAAAAATGAAAGTAGGTTGGTCCAGGAAACATCACTTAATAGGAAATACAAAAAGGTATACATGCTGGTGCATTTGTCTTCATACAAAAGTTAAGTTAAAAGTATAAGATGGTTTCTAGTACTTGAGATGTATTCAGGTAGTCCTCAGCAAAACTTTGGTCACAATTGACTAAGGTAGGCAATAGGATCTGCTCCATGAAACAAAAATTATCACCAAACATTTTGGGTTTTTTTTTCTGGGACTTTTCTTTTACATTGTACCTTAAAGGTAACAGATGCATAAAGACTGTCTTTCAATATTTATTTGTATCTTGACAGTTAAGCAGTTCCAATGTATCTTAGGGATTTTCATTCTAATTCTGTGCCTTTAGACTTTCATTTCTCTGACTTTGTTCCCAATATGGTAATACTAGTAAAAAGCCTTCAGTTGTAGGTTTTGTTGTTGTTGTTTGGAGGTTTTATTTTTATAAACAAAGAAAAGTAATTGGAGTAATCAGAGCTTAGTTTTCCTTGACTCTTTCTTCTAGATTATCCCAACGGTATTCGGCTCACATCAGCTGTTCCAGGAGCAGATATCAAAGTACTAATAAATTTCAATGCACCAAATCCTCAGGACAGGAAGAAGTTTACAGATGATTTGAGGGAGTCAATTGCAGAGGTTCAAGAAATGGAAAAGCACAGAATAGAGTGTAAGTACAAAGGTACATATAATAGAGCATTTTCAAGCTAACTGAAATAAGAAAATCTTGAATGTCTGTATAGCCCATTAGAACTCTTTAAAAGTTAAAAATAATGTGGGGTTTTTTCCATGGGTTTGATTCTGGAAAGAGGAAAAACCCAATGAGATCTTAAGCCCTGGACGAGTTCACTGAGTATTATTTACTGCAGCGTAGATGCAGTGGAAATTTAGCCTGGACAAACTGCAAATAGCAATGGACAGAGGAGAGATGGATTTGTAATTTGTAGTATAAATTACAGTAAGAATTTTAGGGATAATTTACATCACTGAAATTCTCAGTGGTGGCCCTTCAAATAAGTTTTACTGAATATTTCTTCATTTCCATATTGATACTCCTGTGTTCTCTCAATTAGGTAGCCATAGTACAAATTGATATATTTCGTTGGAACTTACATGAGTGTCTAAACATGGAATTTTATCTTCCATTCTTCCAAAAGAGGAATAGCCTTTCATCCTGTAGGTTGTAATATAAAGCTGTTAGTACAGGGCTGAAGTTCCTCTCTGGCATTTAACAGTGCCAAAATGAACTCTTATCTATTATTCACAGTAAAACATGATCACATCAAGAAATTGTGATCTCACCATGTCCTCCATTATAGTCAATATAAATGAATTGCAAAATTATTCTCTGTGTTTCAGCTGAGCTAGAAAAACAGAAGGGCGTGGTACGTCCAAGCATGTCTCAATGCTCCAGTCTGAAAAAAGATTCTGGCAACGGGACACTGAACAGAGCTTGCCTGGATGACAGCTATGCCACTGGGGAGGGGCTGAAAAGAAGCGCACTGAGCAGCTCCCTTAGAGACCTGTCCGAAGCAGGTAAGCACTGCCTTTACTTCCTCACGCTGACTAGTGCATGCACAGGTTCCTGAAAGATGCCTATACAGCCCAGCTCACAGTGGGATTTCAGAACTAGTAATACTGAAGCTTCAAAAGTTTTAAATACCTCCTCTTTCATAGTCTGTGTTTAATTTCTCTTTGTTTTTTACCCTTGTTCTATGAAGCAACCACTATTTGAAAGCATTTAACCATTGTAGATTGCTATGTATACTTCTAAAGGAGAGTGAAGACAGAGGAAAAGTTGTAAGTTTTGTAAAAAAGTGGTTGACTCGTGCTAGGAGTAACCCACATAGTTTTCCTTTCTTTTTTTTCCCCCCTTTGCATCTTTCTCTTCATACAATAAACTTAGGAAGAAAAGAAAAGAAACTGGTCTCTGTGTAATGACTGCTTTCTATGTATTTTGTGCTCAAGTGTACCTGTGTTACCACATTGATGAATGAAATTGAGTGAAGCCCTACTAAATTCTGCCTAGAGCTATGTAATTCAGATACGGTGTGTCCCTGATGGTCTTTTATTGTTTTGTATCTCAAGATATAGTTCCCAATTCTTGCAAAAGAGGTTGTTGTGAAATACTATTGCCAATATAATAAAGGAAGCCCTAGTGGACAAGAATACTGAAATCCCACAAACCCACTGATGTGTCCTAAGATTTATTAACTGATTAATATAGCTAAAGACTGGAAAAGAGTGGTGGTGTGATTTTTTTTAGCCAAAGAAAAGACAGGGGAAGTTTGGTATGTTTTTATTTTATGGTTTGCCTTGGTAATACACAACTGGCATACCCATGTAATACAGACTGCCATGGGTAGCAGCCTTGTTTTTCAGTGGTAAACGTGATTCCTGTCACTACAAGAAGTCATACCTGAACACCGTGCCCACTATTCAGAAGGTACTGATGGGGATAGTAGCAACCTTCTATATTTTTTTATTTTTTTTTTTTAATCCATAGTCTCTGTTACATATTCTTATTTGTTCTTTTAATTGCAGTGGTGATTTACAGTATAGTCATAATTTCAATACTATGTGTATTGAAACTTTTTCCTTTTTTTAACTAAAGAAGAGATTTTAGCTACGCTGACATAAATAAAATTGTTGTAAACTGAAAATATAGCCTGTGTTTCGAGGGTATATGTATGTGCATACAAATATGTAGAGAGTGAGCTGTTTCAATTATTTTATTCTCTGTTTAGGCTTTCATACTCATATGTCCATTTGCTTCATTAAAAAGACCTAGGACCTTGATCCAAAATCAGGCTGAAGTTGCATATTGACGCTTGATTGGCTTCAGTGGATTTTAGATCAAGCCACCGGTCTTCACCACTTATTACATCTCAGATTTGAGGATACTTCCATCATCCTTTTTTGTTGTCTTGTTTTCATATCATTAGAATGAGAACTACCATATTGTTGAATATGTGAGTTCAGTGGGTATCTGGACACACGAATGTGATTTCTGATGAATTTTTTGATCCCATAGGAATTTTTCATCCCTGTCTTTCAAACATTGCCATGTATTTAAATTCACGTTATGGGCTTTATGCAATAAACAAGTATTTGTAATCATGAAAACATTTCACATTTCAACAGGGCATGCCTACAGTTGGCATGCTTATTACTGAAAATAACTTTTTTCCATAATAAAAAGAAGAAATCACTCACAGACTGCAGGGTTTATCAATGAGTTTGTTAAACCCAACTAAACTTAATTTTAACTTTAACGAGTTGAGAATTATGGAGAGTTTCTGTTTGGTCTTGTGCAGTGCAACTGACTTGAGAAATTACATACCTGTTATTTGCTTTGTTATTTGGTGTATTTTTAATGAGATTATACATGTCTTTTCTGCCTTTTCTCAGTGAATAGCTTGCATGTGAGGCTGATTTTGTTTTAATATGGGACAGATGATCCATAGAAAAACAAATACATTTCTTTCAGCTAGCAAGACATTGCATCCCAGTGGTTATACCATACTAAATTGCTTCTTTAAAAGAGTTAGGTTGCCTCAAGTCTTTCTGTGGATGAAACACGGGATGAAAAAGGAGGAGGAACAAGAGTAGTAGGACTGTGTGTGGATGTGTGTCTTTCTGTAGGAAAAGTCATGATGAAAGTGGACTTTTAGAGAGTTCCTTTCTACGTTTAAACAGAAATAAATCTAATAAACATGAGAAAATAGCCTGGTTGCATATTTTTGCAGTAAGGCAGATAATTGTCCAATGAACATTGCAAAAACAAATTGAAAAATTTTAAATATTCATTCAGTGAAGGAGAATTCTATTGAACAGCATTTTGGTTGCATGGGTATATGACAAAACTATTTAAGAAAATAGTCCATTACTCTCTACCAGGTATTGCAGTAGTAAATGGCTGTGGAAAGTGACTTTAAGTTCCTCTCTTGGAAAAGAGTGATGATTCATAAGCTTCTTAGACTAAATGAATGTTGATACCCTGAATGACTCTGACTCCTAAAGCTGTAAACTGTAAGGAAAGGAGAGATTTCTGTCAGAAAATAATGTCAGGAATTGTTTCCTGATGGTAGTTCTTCCATGCATTTGCCATGATAGCTTAAATCATAATTGCAAAAAGGATGTGAATGAGGGTGTTTTGATTTTAAAAATAGTATTGTTCACTGTGGATTATTCCATGGAATGAAAAGCAGAATGTGGCAATCAACTGTTCCAAGATGTGAATATGTCAAAAGTATGTAGTGCTTTATTTTTCTCAAAAGAAAAATCTATAATTTCTGTTACACATTCTTGAGCTATAGTCAAGGAATAACTGAATTTATTTGTCCCAGTCTTTGAAATTCTTAATTTACATA
>BOSO01008851.1:0-22437 GCA_018403395.1 Gorsachius goisagi | reverse complement strand
GACCGGCACAAGCAGGGGTCAGGCTCGATTGAAAACTCCTGAGTGCACCCTGCTGATGAACTCAAAATACGCATTTTTAAGGTTTTTTGTTTGTTTTCCAAAGTGTCTTTGGAACACAGCGGGTACCTCGCAACACAGACACACCACACAACCAAAGTCCAGGAGGAAGGGAAGAGGAACAGCAAAGCAGCCGCGACAGTTTTCTGCGTTGCTTCCAGACCCAGGTGGGGCACACCTCCTTGCAGCTCACCATTTCACCATCTGCCTTTAAGTCTCCGTGGCCCTTCTGAAAATCAGATTTGGGAGTCATTAAAAGAAATTTATTCTCCAGAGTGGTCCTTTGATACAAGCCGAGTAAAAGCCACCCGCGTGGCCACGTAAATGGACGCTGTATCTCAACGTCTATGGATGCTCTTCCACCCAGCATCTGACGCCCACCACTGCATCGCACTTGTCAGGTACGCAGCAAGAGCTACAGTCCCTGCTTCATCCCTGATTTTCGGCTGTAGCTGTCTCTCGGTAGCATTAATGCGACACGGGACGGGGAACTGCAAGCTGCAAGGGAACGCGTGGAAGGTTCACCAACTCTGCCGAAGGAAGCAGAAGCTGCACGGGCCTCCGCCGGCTCGCTGGGCAGCGGGTACGGAACCGCACCGAGCCAACGGGGGCTTCACGGACACATTAAAAAAGGCTCAAGTAAAAGAAGTGGTAGAACGTGATTGTAATCAGTATCCGTCCCCTGCTTCCACTGAAAACAGCAACGCAAGCAGCACGCTTATTTAATACAGCAAATCCTCTTAATGAGAGTATGGAACTACTAGAAATGGTTTGGGGATTACAACCAGGAGAGGCAAAGGATTCCTAAGCTCATACACGGGAAGAAAGCTGGGCTTATCCAGTATTTGACAAAATGCAGACTGCGCTGCAGAAAACGTATTGTTCCCGTTTTAAAATTAAGTCCCTCTGTTCTCATCTGTCCTTTCCCTGCTTTATTCTTCTCCCCGTTAAATGATCTCAAAAGAAGAGGATGCCACCCATACACTTACTCTTCTAATGCATATAAATATAATGAAAATATTCAAGAGCATGAAGAGCACTTCAGCACGCATTACTTGGCAAATTTCAGAATTAAAAACACCTAAACACAACTGTTCAGCACAGCACCAAGAAACACAACAGATTTAAGCAGTTCAAGATTACTTCTTGCAAAAATCTGTGAAATGATGTTCTGTGACCGAGTACACTTTAACAGTATCTTGCCGACGCGAACGCTCTGCATTGCTGGAAATACGAAGCCTGGTTTAGTTTACAGTAGCAAATGTCCACATCTGAGAAGGCATTGCAAGGAGAGACACCAGAACACAAACGCAGAACAGACGTGTGCCAACGCACCGAGACAAGCAAGCCTGGCCTCGGGTACACGGGAGCGAGGTTTGAAGGCAGCAGTCCATCCTCCTTGAGCAAAGGTGTCCAAACGTAACTTTTCCACTAAGGCAAATCTATAAATACAACCTGAGAATCCTGATTTTTGGAGGAGGGGACAGGTAAGGTCCATGGAACGCACCATACTATTGCAGCTACAAGTAAGGGATTTCTTTCACTCCTAGCCTTCATGTTATCATTCAGTTATCATGAAAACACGTCAACGTATAAAAAAATGATCAACTCTGCAAATGAGCTTTCTTGGGTAATCTCACAAGGCCTTTTGATTTGGATCAAAAGAAGTTTCACCTGGGAAGAAGCGATGGGCCTGCAGCAACCTTCTCAAGAATCCGGGAACCTCAGGATCCCTCAGGCTGGCAGCCGGAGGAATAACTTACTGATGAGGATGCTCCAGCTCCGCTATGGATGGCTCCACGCCTTCCTGCAGGGCAGCTACCCACAGGGGCACCGACGCGTGTAGAATGGACACAGAACCGACACGCTGATTACTTGTGACCTGCAAAAGTCGCGTGGCACTTCCCATTTAAAAAAAAAAAATAGAAATCAGTCTGATCAGTCTGTCCAATTCGGCATCGCATTTCAATTCTCCACCTCCTCAGAGGACAGCGACCTGTGTTGGTAAGACTGATTACACGTCAGTGGCAACAAGAACAGGTCTTGACACTTAATTCGGTAGTTTAGGGAAAGCGGTGGGGGGGGGGGTTTAAGAACAAAATCCTTCATTGCATTCACAACATACAGGCAAATATTGCTACAGAAGTGCAGACAAAGGGAAGACAGCCATCTGCAACATTTCAAAAACCACTAGCCTTCAAAACCAATTTAAGAATTTCCTGCAGAATCCTTCACTTTTTTGAAGTATTTTTATTGTAGAAGCATAAGATAAGCCCTGATAGAGCATAAATACTTTGAGCATGTGATTAAGCAGCACCTTGCAGTTCACGGCGGATCTGTATTGAAATCGGGGGGGTAAACCCAGGTGTTTTGAGGTCTTTCTGCACTGACATATTTGTCTGTAAGATGCCAGTTCCCCAAGTTAAATCCACAGTCTTCAAGTCGAACAGCATTAGTAGATTAAAGTTTACCAATATTAATTTTACAGAAAATAATGTCAGAACAAAATCCACCCTGTACCTTTCCCTTTTGTGTTCTCTTTCCTCCCTCCAAATATGCTTAGGGGGGAAATACTAATCACAGGGCAGTCAAAAAGAACACAGTAAAGATCACTGTCACTTAAGTTTAGAGTAGCTTACACACACTGCCACCAATCCCACCATAGGATAAGCAGCAACAGCAATACCCTTTTTCTTACATTTCTAAGAGAACAAGTTTTCATCCTGTCTATGTAAACATTAACCCAAGAAAAAAAAACAGAAACCGCTTCTGAAGCATTAAAGTACCTATCAAATTTTTTTTCACCCTTTGAAGACCAAAAGGTAATCAGCCTGGCCAAAGTTATGGCTTATCAGGCACAGCTGCTTTACCTCCTAAGAAAAAGATCAGTAGGAGGATCATTAGGAAGACAAAAAAAAAAAAAGAAATCACAGGAATCACAGCAACTACTTTCATGATGCCTCAGTGCTTGTGTTGGATGGGATGGGACCTCTCTACCTTTGGTCCTCTTCCATCGCGGTTATACACCTCCATCACATCCTCGTTCTCATTCCCCCTCCAGGCTGACAGTCCCAGCCTACTTAGTTATTCTTCACAGAGAAATTATTTATATGGCTGAAATTAGATCTCAGCTGACTTTGGCCTGGATTTCATGAAATCTTAACAATGGGGGGGAAAAAAAAATGGGGGAGTAATTCCAAGGGAAAATGACCCAACTGGTTTTCTAGCTCCCATGTTTCAGTGGAGAAACTGAAAGTCCCTTTATAAAGCCCAAATGTTCAGGAAAAAGAGAAACGGCCAACACCCCACCACCACAGCATAAGCACGGGGCGGGGGGAAGGCACCTCCCAGCCATCAGGTGGAGCGTGGCACAGGGCGAGGGCTGGACCCCACCTTCCACCTCTGGGAGGATGGTGCCTTGAGGAGGGTGAGAGAGAGGGGAAAATTACCCCCAAAACCCAAACCTCAAACCAGTTTCCATTAGTTGTTTGCTATCAGTTGAACAGTCGTACTTTAATTGGATCAGCTGCGTAGTCCCCGCTGCTACGCTGATAAGTCAAGTGGCAATTGGGAAGGAAACCAGGCATCGCATCTTAAAAATCTCTCCCCAGCTATGAAGAAGCACCAGGGGCTTTGCCAGGTGTAGCTTTTCTGTGGTCACATGAATGTGGTTTCGACTCAGGCCAGGAGCCCGTTACCACATTCTTGTCCACTCCACGCCCCAGCCCTGTTTAAACACCAGTTCATTTCTCCTGCCTGCACCCTTTCATCTCTCCCATTAACTCACCTCTCTAACCTTTCCCTGATAAATCAGCCTCAATTTACTCTCATCTTCAAGTAGCACAGACAGCACCCTGGCTTTCAGGGACAGAGATGGGACAAGAATCTCATCTTGCCCCTGCCCAGCAGGAGCGGTCATTCATAGCAATGGGAAGGCAGAGGAGAAGACACCTACAGCCTATCACGTCTGTGTCTGATAGGTTCAAATAGCTGTTGGGCTACATCTCTGTATCAGGCTTATACTTGTAAATCACTGGAATGCAACGATAGGAAAAGATTATTTTGTAGAAAGACAACTTGTACGTCACCTTCTAACAGTGCAGGACCACTAGGACGTTCCTCGGTGGACACCCATCATTTGGCTCTCCACGGAGGGATCATTCTACCACCCGTGCTCCCAAACAGGCGCAGGAATCCCTTGATACCCCAACTTAGGGGAAGCATGCAGCCAGGGCTGCAATGCAAATGCAGTCGAGACTGGCTTTCACAGAACAAATACACACAAAAAAACCCCACAACAGACAGAGAGCATAAAAAAAAGGAAAAAACAAAATACCGTGCCAGATTTGTAGACGTATCTGCAGAAATGGCTCATTCCGATGCCAACCTGAAGGCAGGTAATTAAGACACCTTCAATGGCTGTTGCCACCACCATTACTCCTCGGCCTGATTTCTGGAAAAACCCCTGCCCAAAGGGAACAACAGACAAAACCAGCATGACCGTCATCTTTTACCATATCCCTCCTCCTCTTCAAAAATAATTTGCTTGAATAAAAGATGAACGCAGAAGCTACGCAGAAGGTCAGGTGAGAGAGCAATACTCTGGGGAGATAACGAAGTTTATATATAATGGTGAGAAAAAAGGTACTTTTAAAAAAAATAATCAACATTTAATTAAGTGAAACAACTGCATTTCATAAAGCAAATCCAAAGTTCTGCTGCACAGACATATGGCACGTAATAAAGTGGAAACTGGTCAGAGCTGCTGAAATATCATAGCATAAATGAAATTATTTTCTACAGAATAGTTAGCTACTGGGAACATTTCCTGCCTTTGTATGCCAATTACTGCTTAATTACTGTCAGGCCGCCACACTTCCCAACGTAAGAGCAGAAGGTAATTTATAACACCGGTAAATGAAACGGCTGTTACGTCAATAACGAGAAGCGTAACTGTTTGTTAGAAACTTGGTTTTAATTCAATAGATAACAGCCAGGAAAAGAGCGTGATTGATACTGTTAGTTAATACATTAATCATCTAGCATAATTTAATCGTATTTAATAACAAAGATTATTTAATTCTTATGGATGAGCAAAGTACTGGAAGAGTCTTCTCCTTGCTTGCAGGGCTTAGAAGTGCCATGGATCACGGCATTCGGGGCTTCTTCGTGACCCGTTTGCTGCTGGGCAGATAACATCAGCTGGCAGAGGCCTGCTAGGTGCAAGAGCACAGCCCTCGTCCTCCCGAGTATTTTGGGGGGGGTTGTCACTTCACTGCCATCACACAAACATCCCGAAGCAGCAGAATGCCTGTTTCTACAAGCCAGTGGTTTCCAATGGGTTGAGTCCCCCCTCCCCGTCAGTCTGAAGTCCCCTGGATAAATCAGGTTTCCCACAAATTCCTGCCTCTCAATCATTTTGCAATACAGAAGTAGTTTACTCCCTAGGGTCAGCAAAAGCGAGCAAAACTTCAGAATTCCAGCCTTTGTGTGAGCAAACTCACTTTTGAAAAAAACCACAGCATTTGGCATACTTGAGTGGTCAATACTTTGATCATCATTCATCCATCATTGATCCTCCAATGCTTTCCAGAACTACCTCCTCTGTTCTGCTACTCTCTTCCACCTCATAGTAGGATACACCCCATTTCCTACCTGAAGTGAAAGAAAATTGAAATTTGCTGAGCACCAGAGCAGACTCAGAGATGAACTCCTCATCCATTTCTACTCAGAGCCGTCCACTGCAAAGCTCCAGGCTCCAAGGACAGTCTGGCACTTAAGGAAAAATACCTTAATTCTGCTCCTTGGAGGATTTTAAGCACACATGATAAATCTGGGGAACAGCTTGCCAACGACATACTCTAGGAAGGAAGAAAATCATGGCAAAAGAGGAACAAACTCCAGTAAACAGATTCATTATCTTCAAATTAGGGATTCTGAAACAAGAGCCACAAGGGACAGGGTCCTCCTCCCTACAGACAGAATCATTGCAAACTGGGTCCTATGATCCATACAGCCCATTGCTGTAAAAGCGACCCGACATGACGCTCTAGATCCATTAGTATTTTACCCAAAGTCTTTAGTGAGATGGAATAAGCCCCAAAATAAATAATAATAATGAAGCACAAGTCTGCAACTGCCAGCAAAACATGTTCAGTGTAGTTCTGGCCACGTATGCACTATCTTGTGTGTGTATATATACACATACATACACACACACACAGAAGTCCCCAGCAAAATGTGCATCGTCAGCAGAGGCGGTAGAATCCCCCAATGCTCATTTTTAAGATCACTCAGCATCCTGAAAACCGTTTAATAGTCTCTCTTCATGGTCTGTTCTATACAATTTGAAGTTTTAAAAGTAGGACATCCAAACTCATAACAAACTCCTAACAGGTAACAGCCAAGCACAACTTTGAGCAGGACATCTGGTCTGGGCAGTGAGACAGACAATCAAGTGTTACAGCAATTTGGGAATTCTGATTCTCTAAAAGCAACATTTCCAGAACCTTCTTCTCCATATAATTGTACTGGTTAAGTCATCAGAATTCCTTCAAATCTTTCATTCAGGATGCTTCTTTCTTCCTGAAAATAACTTTCATGGTAGTGCAAACCAGAAGGTATTTACCATAACCAGCACCTCCTGTAATTCTAACCGCCCAGTACCTACGCTTCACTATTTAATTCGCATTGGTCGTGTACAAGCGTGTCCAGCCGAAACAGTTTAAGCCTTGCAGTTTCATCTGATCGTAGGGGAAGGCACTGAAGTATCGAAAGTGGAAGGTGTTACAGGCAATTTAGCTTTTAATTAATCTAAACTTGGAAGTAAAATTATGATACGCAATTTAATTTTATGTTTTAATCAGTCTCTTAATATAGCATTTTAATCTCCAGAAGCACGCAGTCACATTTGGAGGGGTGCAATATAAGGCTCATCTAAGCTCTCCACATCACTTGAAAACAGGCCCTGAATGTTAATTAACCCAGGAACAACAGGTCAAACCAAGGGCTGCACTAGTGACAGTTGACAGAAAATCCCAGAACTTTGCCTCACGTAAAACAAAGAAACTTAATTTCCAAAAAAAATCATATAAAACAATAGAAATTAAAACCACCTTCCCCATGGACAGCACTTACCAATGCTAAGCCAAAAAAAAAAAACCAAACCAACCCAAAAAAGAAAATTATTGCAAGGTTGCAACCTGCCTGAAAAACCATTTTCAGTAGGAAGGTCCACGTCACATGTTCCATGGGGAGAACAAGCCCTGATGAACTATTCTGCCACAGGGCAGCATGCAATCTGAACAGAAAAATTAGCTGAGCACACATGCCCAGGCAGAGACGGTGTAAATAGTGAAACCTGGGAAGCGTAACACTCTGGCCTTGCTCTTGGGCACACGCGTTACCTGACCTTCTCAAGCAAGATGTCTGCCGCTGAAATTTCTTATAAGTGATCACGTTCGCCCTGTTTTGGCGACTGGAGAGTCACGATTAACACATCGAGAGCAAGAGGATGGGTTAACGGTCAAAACACACACACAGAATCACAAGGGTTGGAAGGGACCTCAGGAGATCACCCAGTCCAACCCCCCTGCTCAAGCAGATTCTCCTAGAGCATGCTACACAGGACTGCATCCAGGCGGGGGTTGAAGATCTCCANNTCTTGTGTTTCAGTTTGTGTCCCTTGCCCCTTGTCCTGTTGCTGGACACCACTGCAAAGAGACTGGTTCCGTCCTCCTGACTTCTGCCCTTAGGATATTTGTAGGTGGTGATGAGGTCCCCTCTCAGCCTTCTCTTCTCCTGGCTGAACAAGCCCAGCTCCCTCAGCCTTTCCTCCTAGGGGAGATGCTCCAGGCCCCTCATCATCCTCGTTGCCCTCCCTCTGGACTCTCTCCAGGAGTTCCTCATCTTTCTTGAACCGGGGAGCCCAGAACTGGACTCAGTGCTCCAGGTGGGGTCTCACCAGGGCAGAAGGGAGTCTTTGCTCAGTGCTGTAGAGAGGCAGACGTTGATCTGCTTGCATCTCCACTTGTCCCCAACAAGAATCGGCTCCCCCCGCACCACAAGTACTTCTTGTGTCTCTCGTTTAAGCACAGAGGTGCACGCTATTGAGTTTGCTGCACAGTATCAAGTAAACATCTCCATCCTGGGAGAAACTTTAGACGTGCAAAACAAATCAGGAGATCCTTCCACAGAGCTTTAGACACAGTTCAACAGTATAGCCCAGTACAAACAAAACACAACAGCCCAAACATTTACAATTCCACGTGTCTAATATGCAGCAACTTTTTCTACTGAAATGAATACCAGAAAGTAAAAAAAACTCTGAAGTTTTTAATCATCAAGATGATTAAAACTGTTTTATTTTGGAGTCAGCTTGCCTAGGTTTGCAAGCAACACGAACAGAACCTGTAACACATTTCGGCTCATGAGGTGCAAAAGCTCTTCCCCCTTAAAACTCAGTTAAGTTCGGATCTGCAGTGCTCCTTACTCATCAGCTTTCAGGGTGACAGGGACGCCAGCAACAACATCTAATTTAAGTAAATCCAAAAGCAAACAGTCCATCCGTATGCCCTTGTATACAAAGCACGTGTCAACTAGGTGCCACCTACAAGCTCTTGACAGGACAGGACACCAGAGCGGTCCACGGTGGCAGCCCTTCTGGGCACACAGCAAATAAAACTGTCAGAACAAGAAAAATGGATAGTTGGAGTGTGAAAAAAAATGTTAATTAAACTTGACCAGCGTGCGAATTTAGCCTCTGGGGCAAACTAAAATTACTTGGCTCTTGCTACTCCAGAAACATCCAAATCACCGTCCAGTGCGATGCACGTTCCAGGCTGAATCATCTGAAGCGATTCCGAGCGCGTAACTCGCTGACTGTTCCAAGGCACCACCACCCCCTGGCCCACCCGATACGGTGACGCTGCCTTGACTCTCTGTGGACACCAGGAGCGAGGACAAGAGGAGCGCTCGGTCTGCTCAGCAACTCAGTAGCTCTTCCCTTGTCTCTCAAAAACCACGGAGATAGAGGATCCAACGTTGCTCTCAGATACCATGTACTGGTAAAATATTGCAAGCTTGCAAGAGCCGAATCGCCTTGTTAAACGAAGAGATGGGGTAAATGGAAAAGAGATTCTGGATTCTGCAATCTAGGCTTATAAAACAAAAATCCAGAGTAGCAACAAGAAACAATTTGGAGTACTGCTACTCCATCTGGGCTGGAAACACACACTTCCACACTTTCAAATTGCTAGGAATTTACAAGTTGACTTTCAGGCTCAAGCAGTACCACCGGAGCTACCCTTCAGGCATTCCATATGCGGCACATCCAGGCGGGAGGCGACCACGCCGCTCCAATTCTTTACTTGCAAGTCTGTCTCAGAGGTAAGGAGACACTGAATGACAGAACTGAAAAGAACCAGTGAAACGGATTTCTCTCTTCTGCATTCAGTTATTTCCCATTAGATGTTTACAAATAATTTCTCCAAACTACTCATAACCACTAAGGATTAGCAGGTCCCATTAGTCGACAGCAATCAATCTTAATCAATACCCAGTAGGTCTTAAAGATCTTGCCCTTCCGCAAGTTCCAGTTTTAATCCAGCCTTTCTCAAGCTCCCATTCCCTTTACCTTCCCCATGCAATGCTTATCCCACAGCTGCAGTCAGCACCTCCCTAAGCGTATTTAGCTGTGCCCTTTTTCTGCCTCCCTTCCCATCTACCCCACACCAGCAACTGCAGAACCAAGTACACAGAAACACTCTTGATACACCAAACATCACTTGTCTTCCTCACTAGCTCATGGGTAGCACACTAAAAACTCAGTTTTAAAAAATAAATAAATAAGTTTTGCACTGCAAGGTGGGAACCTAATGTTAATTCGACAAGTAACAAATATAGCCTTATGGGACAGCCACAAAAGCATTTATAAAAATCTTAATCAGCGACAACCTTGGAGAGAAGCAGAGAGACTGGACGTATGGATTTCCTCCTGGCAGCTACTGAATGTTACACCGTCCCATGCAGATTCATTAACGAACATCATGAGAAGGACTCTCCATTTAGAATAGGCTTCCCCAATCAACAGGTAGTGAAAACGCGAGAGGTTTCCCTCTCGACATGGTACAAGAACCACATTGAGATGATCCTTCAAACATCTGACACCCAAGAAGCAACAGTTGGGTCCAGCTACGTGGTACAGGTTGCTCTTACATCTTCCCAAGAAGCAACCTACTGGCCAAAGGCCAGGGAGCCATCTGAAGTAATATCACTCCTCCAAAAAATCGTTGGCAAAACTAAGTGTCCTGCTTCTAACCATTTCGCTCCGAGTTCTGGCCATGACTCGTTCCAAGAGCAGTGGACAAGTCACCAATTTAGACACATCTCTATCTCGCCTCAAAGATAAGGGAATAGATACAACTGTCACATTTGAAGATGATTACCTGTGAAAGTTAGGATCTTTCCACAATTTTTATTGCTCTTTTCAAAAGCTGATGATTCAGAAAGAACTGGCAGGGAAGCCTGGATACTCAGCAAATACGGCTTTGCTGATTTAAATCATAAAGATTGGTGGCAATCGGGTGTGTAACAGCATGACCGGCTCACATCGCCCTTCCTGGCTGAGCTCGGCAACATTCGATAGATTATTCAATTGTCCGGTGGCGAGAAAACTGCACAACGGGGTGCCGCAGAGCAGCCAAATCCATCCATTTTCTTGGTAATTCTAGTGGTACTTCATGCATGAGTATGCAAGGGAAAACAGCCAAGTCAAGCTCAAATGAAAACTAAAGCCTGGCACATCTGCCCCCTGCGGTCTCTTTCCAGGGGGAGCGAATCGTCCCCTGCCTGCCCGCAGCGGTGACCGCAGGGACACGACCTCCAGCCAGTTAACCCAGCCCCATCCAGGTCTGCTCACGGTGATCTGCATGGCCTTCACACTTGATCCCTGTAGCAAACTGCAGTTGTGAATGAAGACCATGAAGCCCAGCAAGCCTCAGGTGAGTTACTGAGCAAGAGCGGTGCTTGTAAGCCCGTAACTGAGCTGCCCCGTGCAGGACAGCAACCATTCCATCCCGTGTTCACTCCTCCATAACTAACTCAGACTTCAACCACCACTACAGGTTGCACACAGCCTCTCCCTCAGACCTCTGACTGCCAGAAACCAGCAATAAAAGTGCCTAAACTAAAAGAGACTGTAGCAGAGTCATTGAATTGGGCTTTCTTGGAAGGTTTTATGGCTGGGATGTTAATTCTGTGGAGAAAAAGGAATTAGGGCTTACAGCCATGCAGAGAAAAACACAGATCTCCTCTCTGTCCTCCACCAGAATCATTAACCATGAACCATCTCAAACTTTTCCTTACATGGGATTAGCTTTAGGCCAAACAACTCCTTTACTCTGCCCCTCAAAAAGCTTATTCCATAAGTTCTGCTGCTAATTCAGAGCGAGACACGCAGAGCCCTGGGCACTAACTGGCCTCACTGTCCCTAACCAGGCTCCTTGGAGCCGGGCCCTCAGCCCTGCCAGGCTGGAGGGTGCCAGCCCCCAGCCCCGGCCATGCCCCATCCGCACCGAGGTGCCCATGGTCCCACCCCAGGGCTGTCCCAGCTGGAGGGTGCCAGCCCCACCCCAGGCCATGCCCCATCCCCACCGAGGTGCCCATGGTCCCACCCCAGGGCTGTCCCAGCTGGAGGGTGCCAGCCCCACCCCAGGCCATGCCCCATCCCCACCGAGGTGCCCATGGTCCCACCCCAGGGACATCCCACTGGAGGGTGCCAGCCCCCAGCCCCAGCCATGCCGCATCCCCATGAAGGTGCCCATGGTCCCACCCCAGGGCTGCCCCAGCTGGAGGGTGCCAGCCCCACCCCAGGCCATGCCCCATCCCCATGGAGGTGCCCATGGTCCCACCCCAGGGACATCCCACTGGAGGGTGCCAGCCCCCGGCCCCAGGCCATGCCCCATCCCCATGGAGGTGCCCATGGTCCCACCCCAGGGACATCCCACTGGAGGGTGCCTGCCCCACTGGCTCCCCAGCCCCAGCCAGCCCCCACCACACCCTGACAACTGCAGTTCTCACCTAAATGATTTTTTCATCTCCAACACACAAGAACTAGAACTTTAAAAACAAAAAATCCAATCCAAACCCTACGCTATAGGTTAAGCCTCTACCACCACGCACGTGGCATTAACTCAGCTTCCCCACCCCACACCTCCAGGTACGGCCGCACAGCCCAAAGCACCCTCCAGAACCCACCAAAAACCCACGAGCAAATGTTTATTCATTTTATGCTGGGCACCCTTCCATGCCTCTCACGTTTTAATGCCACACTGAACATTTCACTCCCGTCGTGCACAACGCAGGCAATTTTATTTAACTAAGCTATGTCCACAGTAACTCCAACTAGCTGTGGCTCAAGCATGAGACGTTTTAAAAAAGACTGCTGGTTATGAATAGTCTCAAAGCAACAGGGAATTTAAAACATCCCTTGCTAATTTATTTCAATGGTTGATTACCTTCAGTAAAATATT
Organism: Gorsachius goisagi; assembly: GCA_018403395.1. Classification (NCBI taxonomy): domain Eukaryota; kingdom Metazoa; phylum Chordata; class Aves; order Pelecaniformes; family Ardeidae; genus Gorsachius; species Gorsachius goisagi. The sequence continues at coordinate 9,850 of BOSO01008851.1, read as the reverse complement.
TACAGCTTGTTTACAATTTGAATTTTAACAGTTTCGACTTCCAGCCATTACGTTTTTGTTACACGTTTGACTGCAAGAATTAAGGCCCTCTAGCATTAAAACCTGCTTCCAAATAAAAATAATTAATTTTTAATAGATCTGTCTTTATTAGCAGTATTAGCATCTGAAGAGAATTTACTGGAGTCTGGGAAACGCGTTTGCGTTTCTCGGTTTGCCGTGCTGGTTCCCAGCCCCCAACAGGCTCCGGCTTCACCCCTCAGGGTTTACAGGCACTGCCCGGCCAGAGCCCCCCCAGGCGATGGGGACAGGGTGCTTGGACACCCAGGAGCCGGGCTGAGCTCTACCCACGGGTGGCAAGGAGGAACACAAGCCAGCCTGCATCAAAAACGTCACCCTACAAGTTATTAATTTTCTTTTTTTTTTTGTATTCATTTTCTTTCTGCTTGCATAAAGTGCATTGGTGTTACATAGCACTTTTTTTTTTTAAAAAAAAAAAAGCTTTAGTATTAAAATATACTGTTTTCATCTCAGCTTTAAACTCCAGAGACTCTATATAAGGGCTACAGTGCTGTGCAAGTCATGGGGTGTACAGGCAGGGAGCTTCCAATATGCAATTTGCCCACTCCGTTCGGTTTTTACTCTTTTCATATGCACAACCCATCCAATTTAGATGGCCCAATTTCCAGTTTCTCCTCATCTCAACAGACTGATGATGAGTTTGGCAAACAAGGGTTGCAGCAAAACCCACTCAATCTTCCTAATTATTTGAATTTTACAATATATTTCACCTGGAGGACATTTAACAAATCCTAAAATAGTTGAGATGTTGCCACCAGAGCTGCTTGAAACCAGCCCAAGCAGATAAATTACAGGCAAGCAGTGATTACAACCAGGCACTTTGCACTCCCAGGGATAAAAGCTAGCTTCCCCCTGACTTCCATTAGAAATTACCAAGAGGGATTGCAGCAGCCACCAGAACTCAGCTCTTCAGTAATTAGGGTCCAGGAATTAACAGAAATAATACGGTTAAGGTTAATTGGTGGGAGGGGTAAGGGGTAGCAAACCAACGCATGTTTTTCACCAGTACCCATCTCTTAGTAGCGCAGGCTAAAAAATGCATTCCTGGCTCTGCTGCACGTCGATACAGGGATCCACAGTGAAGCCACAGAAGGACGTCGCTACCTCCGCTGGCCTCAAAGCTGCCAATCTCTCGATCATGAGAATGACGACTTAGTTTTATTTGTCTCCCTCCAGGGCTTTGAAGGAACACAAGAGCTGCCTCTCCAGTCAGAAATGCTGAACTTCCATTCTGACCAGCTAAAGCAAATATGGAGCACAGAACAGGGGGGACCTACAGGCATCGACCTTCGTCGATTTGAGGGGCACCAGAGAAAGAACAAAAAATTCATCTAGCCTCTACCTTGCCCCACAAGAGCCACCAAGGCACGGCTGAAGACATGAGGTGCCAAAGAGGGAGCTGCTCAGTGCAGAAAGCATCATGAACACTGCAGGAATGCTGGGGGGAACCACACATTTGATAGAGAAACAGAAAAGAAAGGGGAACTGTCCTCCCAGCAGCTGTAACCCACTGCTCGACACTCCGGGTTTTCATCATGGAATGGTTTGGGTGGGAAGGGACCCCCAGAGGTCCCCCAGCCCAACCCCCCTGCAGGACCAGGGACACCTTGAACCACATCAGGTTGCTCACAGCCCCGTCCAACCTGGCCTGGAATAGTCCCAGGGATGGGGCCTCCACCCCCTCTCTGGGCAACCCCTGCCAGGGTTTCACCACCCTCACTGCAAAGAATTTCTGCCTTAGATCCAGTCTAAACCTCCCCTGCTCCAGTTTAAAGCCATCCCCCCTTGTCCTGTCCCAGCTGGCCCTGCTAAAAAGCTTGTCCCCCCCTTCCCTATGGGCCCCCTTTAAGCCCTGAAAGGCCATTTTCTTTATACATTCCACCTGCTAAACTCTGTGTATTTAGTAACTACCGGCACACACAAGTTCTTTGCTTCACAGACACACATCAGGCAACAGATAATTCACCACAATTTGTGTCCAGGAGCATTTTCACTGAAACTGGTTCAGCCCATGTCAGTAGTCATATGAACTGTAGGTATCTGCAGCTGTGATCCAGTTTTGCCCAAATATACACAGAATAGCAAAACACATTCAAAGAAGCTCCCAAGAGAGGGAGAACATCCCATGTGTTTTAAATTCTGCATCTCAAAGCACAACACCAGAGGGGGGGGGGAAAACACCACAACAAAAAAACCCCCCACCAAACCAGAAAGAAAACAGAGTCATCTTCAGTATAAATCCAAAAGCTGGATGCTTGAAGGAGGGAAAAACCAAAAAAAGCTTTCTCTTCAGCAAGAGGGAACTATTCTGAATATCCAGGGGCCTGTAGCGAAAGCAAGCTATTTTCTGGGTTTCCACAGACCGAACACAACACCAATAAATCCAAAGTGATAGGTGCAAACCAACAGAGATGAAGGTCAGGCCTATCATAAGGCTGTGTTTTCTCAATTTCTTTTTTGTAGCTTTCAATCAATCAATCACGTAACTCGTCACCTTGTGGAATAAACAAAATTTTCCTTGTTAAGCCTTGAAGTGGATGAATCTGAAACACCTCCCTTGCCCTGGAGGTACAGGAACCAAGCCAACTGTTGGAACACAGCCTGCAGTCTGGGCTCCCCCTGTGGGGGCACCTTCTCCACCAAGGTGCAGGAGTCTTGAGGAAGAGGAGCATGGAGAGCATCCCCGGTGAGCATTAACCAGCCAGGAGAGCAAAGAGCCAGGGCACAGCTTTAGAGACACCACCACCACACAATGCTCAGGGACTTCCAGATCATTTAGGCTGGCTGAATGCGTCCCCAGTTAAGCAGCTTATGAATATAAACAACCAAACAAAAAACACCAAATCAAACCCAGCGGCTACAAGAAAAGTAAACCCACTGAAAGTGATAAACGTCTTTGTTGCCAGGAATCTGTCTCTCCCTCACAAAAATACGAGGATGTATTAATTGTAAACAGTGTATTTTGCACTTCAAAGACGTGAAGATGGCAGTGTTTTTCAGGTCATAGATGTTCTTGTATCTTCACTGGGGTAAACACTCATTAGGGGAATTACGTAGAAATACTCCCCCTGCCCCAAGTTCCCGACCAAGAGAAGGTGCATGCACGCATGACACCAAGAACCAGAGGCACATGCAGAAAAACCCCTCTGAAAGGATAATCCCTGCCATTCAGTCCCCAGTTCCAACCTTTTCCCCCTTACCACCCACCTCTGCATTTCTTCATTTTGCTACCACAAGAACCACCGAGATGAGATCGTGCACACGGCATTTTTGACCAGCAAAATTCAAAGACAAAAAAAAGCTTTCTCCTGGCAGCAAACGTCTGAGGATGTTAGATGTTTAGATGATAGTCTGTATTTGAAGAGTTCTTTTAACTAAATAATCACATCCCTAAAACTTTTTACATTTAGGTTAGTTGAGCCTTCCCCATCTGCAAAAAACCAAGAGCTTCAAAAGCACGGATTCTTCCTCGCTTTGTTTGCAACTACATGTAATATATCACATTAACTGGATACGCGATGCTATATAAAGCAGCTGATGTTTCGGGTTTTCTAATTAAATGTGAAGTACACACTCGTATCTGCTCTGCACTCTGACAACAAGCCAAGAACAGAGACACAAGAGAGGAACAGATCTTATCCCCTTCCAGCAGTCGCCATCCATTTCATATGCAAACTCCTGTCCTCCTGGAAGGGATGTGCTTTTGATGAACAGGAAAAAAAAAGGATCGCTTCCTGGCCACCTCACCGGCCAAGATCTCCTGCGCCGCAAGGAGCACACGACGTGCTCGCCCACCTCAAGCATCGTCACTGGTGAATTCGTGTATCGTCTGCAAAAACAGCAAACGACCCTCGGAAGCATCTCTTAAGAGTATGGGTTATGCATTTCCTTTTATGAAAATGAACAGAAGTTTGGACTTCTCTGCTTTTTCCTTTCTGCAGTGAACAGAATCAGACGTGCTCAAAAATACAACTGTTCCTCTCGTCCCACACACGTAACGTGGTGAGCGAGCGTGGATTAACCCGAGGCCGACACTCGTCCTTCTGCATTGGCGGTCACTGCTTTTTCAAGGGATGGTACGTTCCTAAAAATAATCCCCATACATTTCCTTCCCCTCCTCCTTTTTTCTTTTTCTCAATAGTCACCTTACTGGGGAAGTTCACAAGAGCCAGGAGCCTTAAAGCAAGACAGTCGTAGGCTTTTTTGATCGGGAAAGACAGATCCACATTCCCAAGGACAGTAATGGGATGGGACCTGTAAAACATTTCCAGCCCAAAACCTGAAGCAGGAGGCATCCACATGGCTGAGAGCTCTCTGAAGCTCAAGAACCTTGGGAGGTAACACCTACTTAGGCAGATACTCCTCACAAGGAAGCTGGGACTAGAACTCAAGCAGAGATGCAACTCATGGAAAAGAAGAAATATTTGCAGTAAAATTAAGATAGCTGGGAAAAGGTCTGTAAGAGAACAGCAGCTGGGTATGGCATCATTACTAAAAAAACAACCAGAGCAACTGCATTGAAAATACAGAAGGATCAATGCTGTAAAAGCAGCGCAACAAAAAAAAAAAAAATCCTGAAGAGCAGCCACATGAATCTGTGATAAGAAGGAAGCGTTACACTCATTTCCCCGGGTAGGAGGAACACCCATTTTAAACATCTGCTGAACACCAGGGACCTTGGAAGCAAAGGGATCCATGCCTTCCCATAACCCCTCCTAAACACCCCGACTAAACATTGGACCTACCCCAAACCAGATTAGCAGAAATGCACTTTCCAGCACTCTTACACTTCACGTGGCAGCCACAAGGCGGTACATGAAATGGTGTATCATTAAAACAGTGTTCAGAACAAAACACAGATGTAAGCTGAGGGGAAAAACCAACCCCGTTGCTTTAGTTCTGCCTTTTCTCGAGCGGTACCTTATTTTCACGGGAGAGAAGATCCAACAGCAAATCCTCGCTGGCACTGCTAGACAGTTTGCAATAGGACCGTTGCTACTTTAGCCCAGTTACAGGACATTTAAATTAGCAGATCCAATTAAGTTCGTACAAAATAAAACCAAAGACAACCACCGTATGGGTATTCCCTTCTCCCAATGTGTTCTTCTCAGCAAAACCAAAAAACCCAACCTACTGATTAAAGCGACAGACTATTTGTAGATTTTTATTTTTTTTTAAGGCAAATTAATTTGCTTCTCAAAGATACTAATTAGGTTTTTGTGACAATGCTGAGGGCGGGGGAGAGGGGTAAAGGGGGAACCCAAACACACGCTTCTGGTTTTCTGTGTTTACAGCCTCATGCCAGTCCCTATTCATCTCATTAGAGAGCAGCATTCAACGCACATTTTTTGTCATAAACCTAAAGCGGGCATTTTTAACGCTCCATTTCCAAACCAGTGGCAAGTATTTCCTGGGGAAAACAGAGAAATCTTAAGCTGCAGAGACACCCGGGAGAGCACCAAACATTGTAAGCAAAACAAAAGGCACAAACCAACTCGTCTAAAACATTAGTGACTTCTCTTATTTTGCTCATTAAAAGCTGAATTCATGCTGCTTTGAAGTCTGTGCTATACTGTTCAGGTTGGGAAGGGAGATACTGAAAAGTTTGCAGTTTCCTTTTTTTAAAAACCTGTTTCTTAAGCAACATTTATAAGTTCTAAATGCACATTAAGCTAGGCTGTTATATCAGCTTTACATTGCTATACAGAAGTCTGACTACTAAATGCTGGACTAGCAAATAATACACAGCAGATCTTAAGGGCTGAAGAAAGAAAACAAATAATTCATACACTCCAAGCAGTACTGCACCCAGAAATCTTACTCTTCCCTTAAAAGAAACCAAATCTGAGCAATTCCAGTTCAGGTAAACAGAGCAGTGTAAAACTTCACTTAAAAAACCAAAAATATTTACATTCCTCAATTTTCTCATACACACATACAAAACCAAAAGCCCAAATCTCTTTTCAAAGGCTACCACCTCTTTGTCCCCTCTTGCCCATTACAGCCACTTCGCAAACCCCACGCCCCACCAAAACCCAAACCTTCCAGAATTTCAAAGATTTTTTTTTTTACCTTTCCTCACAGCAGCAGGAATTCAGGTTTCCCCATTTCTACCTCTGGCCTTAAGAAGCTTTCTTGCAGCATTCACAAAGTCTGACTTTCTTCTCCCTTCTCCAATACCAAAGAGGCAGCCCAGCCCTAAAAACCCTGCCCACCCCTCCCAGGGGGCTTGGGGTTTATTGGCGAGGAGAGGAGCGGGCAGCTCCCAGATGCACATCGTTCCCCTCGTCAGGCATTGAGACCCCACTCAGCCCCAGGTGCAGGTACCTTCTCACACGGCTCAGCGGGTTCGTCTCCAAGGGGTACAAATTCCCCCTTCAGCTTTGCTTATTTTATTTGCTGGGCTTCCGCAGAGCCCTTGGAGACTCAGCGCTGCATTTGCTATAAGGCGATCCCAAAACCTCTGCACACGTTTAAATGGCTCAAGATTTAATGGGGCAGAGAAGCAGCTACACCTGTTGTATGGAATTTCTTTTTTTTTTTTTTCATAAACTATGCAAGTTAAAAAAAAAAAAAAAAATTAAAAACCTGCAGAAACTGGCCAAGGAAGTTTGATTAGGAACCAGAAGAATCAGCTATCAGCAAACCCAGACAAATTGTCCAAAAAATGGAGGGATGTCTGTGAAAAAACAAACTTTCATGCTGCTTTGGCAGCATTAAAAGGTACGGAGGGCAACTTCACCTTTAAATTCACCCTCTGGCTTGTCCCTGAAGTCTTTTAAACCACCTTGTTGGTTTTTATATCAAGACAAGATAATCTCCATGACAAAATGGCAACATTTAAATTTTCAAGATTAATTCACTCATAAGCGTATCACTCCCACACCAAGTCTGAGACCTCAAATTGCTTGAAGTTAAGTGACCCCTCTGTATCCAGCTCCCATTTCACCCTCAAACGGGAGCAAAACACCCAGGGAACAACTTTCCCCTTTACTGCTCAGCCACTCTCGCTATGTAGAAACCCCAAGCCTTGCCTGTTTGGCTCTGCTGGGTGTTTCTGGGCTAATCCAGGCTGGGAAGCTTTGCCCGAGCTCAACAGATGAATTCTTCTGCCAGTGAAACCCATACATTTATTCCAGCGGAAAGCATGCACAAAGCAATTCTACCTGGATTTCCCAAATATGCCTACGTAACATCCATACCGCAATTACTCATTTTCTTCGCTAACTGCTGCTGAGGTTTTCATGGGAATCATGTCCATTCTCCAAAAGCAATGAGTTCTGGAACTTTTAGACTTTTCAAGCAAACGCTGACGTTTGTTTTATTGGTGTTTACTGAGTAACCAAGTATTAGAAATGCTCAGAAGCAGCTGGTGGACCTTTAGAGTTCAGAAACCAGAGAAGAGCACCAGAAGAGTCCTCATCAGAACTCCCGGGGCAATCTGGGGTTTATTTTGAATTTATCAGTGTGCGACTCAGAATTGTTGAGTTTCTCAGTGGTTAAAAAACCTGCAAAAAATACAAGAATACAAAGCAGGATTTGCAGACTGTATAATGCCAAAACTATAAATCTTGAAAACCTGTAATTTGTTTCTTTCTAGCCTTTGAAAATTAACGGGATTATTAAGTGTAATACAGCAAGAATGGGAAAAGTTTAAGCCTTCATTAATTTATGGAACAACTGATGGAGCAATATTGCCCGTGTCACTCTACAGACTCCAACTGCCTCCGTGGTCTTCCTCGAAAGAGTCACGAATCGAGGCCGCTGCCGTTCACGTGGCATAGCGTGGGGTTAAGACACGAGTTCCATATCAGTGCCTAAGATCACGACAGTAGCATTCTATTAAATGACCGTCGATAAAAAAAAAACCCTCCAAAATGGGAAAGTTTTAAAAACCCACGATTAACGTAGCACACTTGTAACCAACCCAAAGGTAAATGCAACTGTGCCACCACCTACTGGGCAACCATCAGCAGGGGCTTAGGGCTGGATCAGTCAAGACAAATTGAAGGTGACATTTTGTGATGAAGACTCTGACAGTCTCTAAGACAGTGGATTACGATGTGCAATTTATATCAGCATCAGCTAGTCATGATCTGGGAATGTACTCAAAAAGCCCCTGATACTTTGAAAGGCAGTATCAGGAGTAAAATTAATGGCACTACAGTGATTTGGCTCGCTCACAGCTCCGAAACATTTTGCAGCAACAGCTCCGATACTCAAACTGCAAACAGCTGAGCAGCACCTGAAGCTCAGCACTGCACCATCAGACTGCCCCCAATACATCTGGTGAGGCTTCGAGACCTCCAGGAGCCGCCCCCTGCCTTTGCAAACTTGTTTTCACTGAGAATACACAGAATTATGAACCAAAACAGCCCCAGGCAAAGAAAACACAGGTTGACCTCGCAGAGGATTTCAGGACGCTGCACTTGGCGTCACTCAGCCGCCAGAAATGACGGCAACTGGAAGGGAGCTCATCTCCCCTGCCCAACTTTTCAAGTCTTGTGCTAATGACAGGCTACAAAGGGAACTCAAGGATTTACAAGTCACCTCCTGTAAAACACGCCAGGGAATGCGCAGCCGTCCCTTACAGTATGCCCATCCCTCATGAAAAGAGATCATCCAGCCCAAAATAAGTAGGTATTTGACTGATCAGTGGTCTCAGAAACTCCCAAACAAACACATCCTTCCCTGTCCCTAGATCTTCAACAAAAACTACTAGCTGACCAAACAGCATTTATTGAAATACCTGTTTCATACGTAGCAACAACACCTGACTTTAAAAAAAAGCCCAAACAACAAGAAAAACAAAAAAACCTCAAACCAAGCCAGTAACAGAACACATCAAACATTCCACTTGTTGCCAGTAGGTTGGGTAAAAGATCCAAAAGATACCCAAGCGTTCTCATTTCAAAAAGAAAACACTCTGGCAACAGCAAGCATTCGCGGGGTTTGTTTCTTTTTCCTCCCCCCCCTCCTTTTAAATGCCAACCCCACTGTCTGAGGAAGACGCAAGCAGAAGCGAGCTCGGTTTTGTGACCCGAGTGTGCAGAGCAGGGGGAACGGCGGCTCCTCGTGGCACTACTGCAATCCTAATGACAGTCAGGGGGAGGATGAGTGCATCTTTACCCCGTGGCAGGATTCCCAACTGCAGGCATGGTGTGCGGTTAGCAACTGTGATATCCTGCACTTAGGGCAATGATCGTTTCTGGAAATAAAAAAAAAAAATAAAAAAAATTAAATAAAAATTGTGTTAAATGGAAATTTGAATTAAAGTAACCAAAGGAAGGCGCCTCCGTGGTGGCATTTAAACATTACATTACGATGAATGCAGCCAACTTGCACGTAGAAACCCAGATGTATGACTGTAGCTAACCCACCGCCGAGAGGCAGAGACAGGGAGCGCAGGTAGATGGTATGGGAGATCTGCAGCGCTTAATTGGAAGTGCAATTTGCACTCAAAGCAAGCCATGAAAAATAGCTTTGCTATAAATAGGAGCCTACTGTATATTGCATGAACTGCACACAGCGCCGTAACCCTGAAAGCAAGCGATAGCTGCTGTTTGAGCTTAAAACCATCTCGGGCGGAGAACTTGGGCTGTGCAGAGCAAAAAGAAGAGAGGAGGAAACGAGAAAAAGGGGTAGGTAGCATCGGCATTGCCGTACCCTTCTCCTTACCCTGGGGGAGAGGCAGATTAAGTTCACCCAAATAATTTTCATAGAATCACAGAATGTTTTGGGTGGGAAGGGACCCCCAGAGGTCCCCCAGCCC
>BOSO01008850.1:74557-119478 GCA_018403395.1 Gorsachius goisagi | reverse complement strand
GGGGTCAGCGGGGGTCAGCCGTCCCGGCCGTGTCCCCCCCCCCAGCTCCTTGTGCCCCCCAGCCCCTCGCTGGCGGGGTGGGGTGAGCGGCAGAAACGGCCTCGGCTCTGTGCGAGCCCCGCTCAGCGGGAACGAACCCATCCCGGGGTTATCGACACCGTTTCCAGCACAAACCCAAACCGTAGCCCCGTGCCAGCTACTGTGGAGAAAATGGACTCTACCCCAGCCCAAACCAGCACAATGAAAAAAATGCAAAGCTTGAAATCGACCTATTAAATAAGCAGTAACAATGCACAACTATAGAAACCCCTGTATAGGGGATTCTTCTGCTAGCCTTCCGGAGAGACAGAATTTGGAGGCTTTTTGTTTGTGGTAGAGCAGATCTAACTTCGGAGCGGGGGAACAGAGGGTACAATGCGGCGACCACGTTTCTTTTTTTACTTTTGAAAGGTTCTCTACAAGGCTGACAAGAAGAGGGTTACAGGTGAGAGTACACTCACCACAGTTCTGTGCTTTAGGAGCAAACCCCAACTGAAACGAAGCACGCAATTTGATTGAGGCTGGTTTGTGGGATTTTCATTGAGATGATCATTTCTGCAGACCATCTTGCGACATGTTGAATTTAGAGATGAGCTGATAAAGGCAGTAACACTGTTCTGCCATCACTGCCTTAGCTTTTGAAGATTTCAGAACCCTTAGTATTAAGTCCTTAAAATTTCTCACATTAGTTGTGAAGATGGACCACACCACATCAATTTGTTTAAGGAAGCCTTTCATCAGACTGCAGACTGAAACCATTGCTCTAGAGCACGGTTTGCCCTAGCTGAGTGCTCCCGAATTCAGAATCGATATGCCCCCACAGAACTGAATAAGACTCTTCTCCACTGAGGAAAGGCAGGATGCCTTGTCTTAAATCCTGCAGCAAACATCATTTTCCCTGTTCTCTCAAAGATAGCCTGCATCATGGCACAGTTCTAACACAGTACTGTCACCATGAATACAGCATACAGATCAGACGCTGACCAGACCTCTGGCTGGATGACTGCATTTGTGCTGGGCAGCACCACGGCTCATGAAACGTACTGCTCAAAACATGTTCTCTGTCCAAAAGACGCCTGTAATTACAAAACCTGCCCTGGATAAAACTCTTCCCTTCAGAAGGACTCAAGCGCTGCGTCTGGCGGCAGTGGTTACAGCTAACTCACTACCTGCCTCCTCTCAAGCGGTGCTAACCTGAAGCGTTCAAGATGCAGCAAGATCACGGAGCTCTCATGGTCGCTCACTCCAAAACAAATTTTGACAGGTGACCCACGGCAATTCTTTGCCGTGTCCTACACCTCACTCCTCCTCACGTTCACATTAGATGTTAACTGTGCAGGAGGGTGCAGGTTTCCAGTCTTGGCTCACTGGTGTAATCAGTGACAGAGCGACTCAGTTTTTGAGGAACATCAAGTGTGCAGAGACGCTGCAGACCCACTTCGGAGACTGATGAACCACTGTTTGGGATCTTCCAAATCCCCCTCCCCCTTCAAGAGTTTGGCATCATTGCATTTAATCCCTCTGCTATACCGTCACACCAGGATTTATTCAGAAATTCTACATATATATATGTATCTATACCTATACACAGCTTTTACATTACCTACATATATTCTCCAATGGAACTCTCGCTCATAACCTCAGATTTTCTTTAAGAACTTGTCTCTGCTAAAATAATGAAGCTAAATTCAGATGACCTAAGGCAAACCCTTCTGCACATACTTGTTTTAATTTCTGTAGTTTAAATGAGAATCTTTTTGAGGTAATCTAAAATATCCCTGGACCTGAATTCCTTAAAAAAGAAACTGCAGTAGATATCTTAATGAGCTTAGGAAACAAAGCCTTCATTTAAACTTAAAAGCATCAACTACAACAAAAGCACCGCGTCGTTTTGATAGGATCTTTTAAACCACTGCCAGTCAAATTGTAACAGGGGCCACCAACCTTCTGTTTCTAACAAGCAGTTAACTCTAGCAAGCTTTCTAAAAAATGTAGCTCTTCAGTAAGGGAGGGGGAAAAACCCCCTTCCAACAGGTGAGTCTGGCCAGTTTTCTGTCTTTCGAGGACCATTTTTCATTGTTGAGTTGTGAATTCCATTGAACTAATTACAATAATCTTCTACCCAACCCCTGCCCCCCAAACCCAAGAACTTAGCAGTTGATTTTTAAAGGAGAATCAAATATCTATTACCTCCACACGTCAGCATTTAGGTCAAAAATCCAAGAAGCAGGTGAACGTGGGCTACCAAAAGCAGAGACTGATTTTTAGAAAAACAGCTGTTTTTCCACTACCAGCCAGAAATTCCCCTCAAGTGTTACTATCTTGTGGTGCAGCTCGTTTCTTCTTTCGGGCAGTCTCACACTTTTGAGGTCTACATGGGCCCACCACTGACAAGCTGTAGAAGAGGTAACTGAAGGTAAACTGTAAATGAACACAGCGCTATTACATTTCTCTTGTTTACTGTCATCTACTTCTCAAAGCTGTTAAACGTTTAAGTAAGTGTAAAATTACAACACACTAACTGCTTTCTCATTAAGCATCAGAACAAACAGATGCTTATTTTAACATGTTTCTTCAGGCACTTGCTGATAGTTATCTTGCCACATGCTGTGGTCTGGGGTAAACTGTGCTTAAAAATTATCAGAGGCTGATTCTGCCAAATACAAAGACTGCGGCTGCCTGCAAGGTAAAAGCATGTTTGAAAGTGCTAACGGCCTTTCAGCAGCTGTGCAGCATTAAAAAAAAAGTGGTGTGATTTTGGAGCATGGAAACAGTAAAACTTCCTCCTATCCCCATTTTCTAGCTATGTTTTGTCAGCCTAAACCCTGGATTCTTTTCCGATAACTCCACTGCAGCTTGAGTATAACGTTCTGTGTTTGATACCACCTTCACGCTGCTAAGTGCCACAGCCACAGACTTGCCCAGTCCTGGAGGAAGCAGTTAGAAGATTTAAAGACAAGTTTCAGGATTGTCCCGATATCTATTATCACAGCAAAAAGAGAAGACGATACTTGCAAAGAGATTTTGGGCTGCAATTTTGAAACAGAAGGTAGAAGTGACAACAAAAGGGCAAGTGCGTGGCAATTACTCTGGCCAGCATAGATCAAAGAACATGAAGATTAAGCGAAATGGGACTGCGATTGTGCCCCTGCAACACAGAGCGGTTCGCTGATCATGCAGGTGTTTTTTTGTTTCTCTCTGCAGGCCCAGTAGCAAGACCAATCTTCTCATGGCTGCAGTTTCTGCTCGGTCACTTTCAGTTCAGCTTGGGTATTTCTGCTCACCCAAGTTCTTCAGAAATAATAATCCTTTCTGGGAGTTTCTTCATCGCCTCTTTGTTTTTATTGCCTGAGTGTCTGTTGCTGATCTTACACTCCTCTTACTCCAGTTGCTGCTAATCTGATCATGATCTTGGGAAGCTAATGATGTAGGCTGTGAAGGAGCTGTTTTCAATAGTCTGTTCTAGAAACCCCCTGTATCTAACAAGCTATCACAGAAGGGAAATACCTTTTGGGAAAAGTCATGCTGGGTTGTTTGGGGTTTTTTTTTTTGGTTTGTGGTTTGGTGGGTGTTTTTTTACTATCACAGCTGTAAGAAAACATCATGAAGGCTTCCACACACCTTCACACTTGCTCCCTGGGTCGGCACAATTTTATTTCTCTGCAGGAGGGTTTGGAGACAGAGCTATCTCCTATTTGCTGGTGATCTTGTGATCTACAAAATACAAGAGCAGAAGCAAACAAGATTAGCACTTGCCCTTTCATCTCCCAATTGCCAAATCCAGTCAGGATTTCACAAAGGCATTCAGCACATCCACGTAAATTTATACCCTGCGTGCAACCTTGCCACCAAGATGTGGGAATACATTTAAGAGAAAACTAACTCCATGATGTCTCATCGGAGTTTCCCCGCCTGAGCTTTAGTGTGCTGCCAGCACAGACTGCTGGCCAGTGGCTGCAGCGGGCAGGGACGGAAGGAGGCAGCTTTGCAGGCTGGCAGCAGGTGGTGTCACCTCCCTAGGAGAAACATGCTGGAAATGGAACATAAGGCAAAGCATCAAACTGGGAGAAACAGCCATCTGGCAGGCTCCACACTACTCCTAGATCCAGGCTCCGACTCTCTCCCAGAAGAGCTGCTACCAAACACACGTGCCCACCCTCAAACGCAGCAAGCCAGCTACAGAGCTCGTGCATGCCACGGTTCAGGTAAGTAAACTGATCAGCACTGCTGTGACTCCTAAACTGTCATACAACCAACGCAATTACATAGAAGCCTTGCTCAGTGTGGTGGCCTTTGAATTTAATCATGGAATCATTGCAGGTGCTTTTTGATAAAAGCCATCACCATTAAGTTCCCTATAGACCAGCTTGGTAAAACAATTGCATTCCCTTGTACCAAGGGGCTGCTGTATTTAACTCATCACAAGATTTAGTAAAACAAAATAAATCACTTGAAAAATCAGTGACAGGTTTCTCTTGGTGGGTCTGGCTTCCATCTTGACAAAAACCTTCCCATGCAGGGAACAGATTAAAAGGAACAAGTGACTAGAAATTGCCTGAAGTCTCTAGACAGCAGGTGGGAAGATAGGTTAACACTTGGCCTGCATTTGCCTGCTGCAACTTGAGGGCTGCACTTCGACAAATATCCTCCCTATGACTTGAGTTGAGTGTGACTTGTGTTTCTCCCTACAGGCACTCCCTGGTGGGGCAAGAGCTTTGGCTCTCAGTATTGTTAATTCTACTTTCAGAACCAGACACAAGACAATTATGCTCAGAAAAGAGCCAGGAAGGGGAGCTTTGCACTAAGCTGCACAGAAAACAAGAGGTCATTTAAACTCTACAGCATGTTTCAGATGACTTCAAATATCTTCCACTTAAGCTTCTGTATCTCCTGTCCCCTCACATGTTCATGAACAGGTTTCACAGTGTTTTTCCAGCAACACCAGGAGCTATACTGGTCTGTTTTCTAGAGCAAACTCCACTTTCAACCAGTTGCAAAGCAGTATCAAGGAAGCAGTTACCTGAATTATCAGTGCAAGGGGATAGAGCTCCCCAGTTTCATTCCTGATTTGATTTTTTAAGTGTTACAGCATTTGACAACTGTGTCACCATCACTGGAGCACACCCAGGGAATCACCTAGAGCAAAAGCAAATTTCTGTAGGGACCTTACAGGTGCACAATCATGCTAGCTAGCTAACTGCTGGGAGAAAGGAATTGTCCTTGGCAATTAGATATTCTCCAAGTCATGAAATACCAGAGCTTCCCCTCCCTCCCCCCCTTAAGCACTTGACTGCTAACAGACTGCACGACCTTTCCTAGTACATAACCCCAACTTGCATCCTGCTTAGTGACTACACCAGATAACAGGAAACTTTAGTCTGTAAGGTAAAATGAATCCCAATTCCCCCTTTCCCACACCATGAATACTTGGCAAAAACAAAGCTTGATGTCATTATTGGGTGGGTGTCAGCAACTTCTTTAAGTAAGCCATTTGATAAGATGGAGAGCTTCCTGCAAAGTTGCTACTGCTCCCAGTAGTGCATTCCTTTCTCACAAGATGGGGTTCTGGTGAATTTATCACTGAGAAAACCAGGGAATTATTCTGACTAGTTAATACTTTTGGTCTTTGTAGCCCAACATCTGGATTGAGTTATCACTTAAGCCAAACCACTTCACAGGTTCTGCCTAGAAAAACATCAAGGAGTTACCTAACTCATGTGTTTTGCAATCCTGGACTATCGCATGTGCTTCAGAATTTGTGCAAAACATTTTTTTAACATATCATCGATAACCTTTACATTGGTAATATTGGTCATCTTTCACAGATATTCTTTCACTGCATCATCTCTTTTTTATATCTCCTGCTAAGAAAAATAAAGCCTATCCATAATCCAAACAACCCAGCAGCACACATCTCATTCCTCTGATTCTCACCATGGTTCACAACCAGATGACTCACCAAGCTCATGTACACAGATCTAAAATGAAATACACCAAGGGATTAACTGAAAAAAATTTTATTGCACCAAACAAAACTGTAAATTAAAAAGCTTTCAACAAATAAACAGTAACGGGATAGCAAAGCTCTCTAAAGTCATTTTAGACTCCTGTTGGATATACCAGCCAACAAAAAGTGATGACAATTTACAGAGCAATCAAATCCTCACTTACAGCTGCACTTAAGCTTACAGTATATTTAGAAATACAGTGGTACCTTACACTTTGAAGCAAGCAGGAACATGGTTCTCAGATGTTTTATTGAAGCTCTTTTGTTGTTACCCACTGCCAGTGATGGGTAATAGGTTGAAGCTTAGCATGCCTATACAAAGGAGCAGCAAAAGCAGGCTACTAGAAAGAAGGCAAGCCAGTATCTCTGGCTAACTCCCAGCAGGCAGGGCTGTGCCCACAGCGACAACAGGCACAGCCCCAAGCTAAAATAAAGCAGGCACAACAGCTCTAACAACAGCAACCACAGCAAGCCACAAGATGAAATTTAAAAGACCACCCCACAACAACAAGACAGCCTTGAATTACATCCAAAACAGAAGGACAACAAGGCACACACTAAAAATCAAAGCAAACAAACAGCATTAACCCCAAAAGAGCAGACAGGCCCTGAGCCCAAGCTTAAATAAGGCTGCTGGGCCAATGGGCAGAGGGTGTGCGGTGGAGGCAGCAGGTGTGGCTGGCCAGGGCAACGAGGGCCAGCTGCTGCCCGCAGCGCGCTGACAGCTTTCCTGTCTCTTATCTAGCAGAAATTCTTCTTATACTCAGGTACAGGAATGGAAATAGAGAGGTGTGAGCTCAAACCAAGCCACCTGACCTGTATGAATACCTCCCGTATCTGCAGTCGCCGTGATCCAAACTGGATCACATCAGTTGCAGGCTGCTGCTGTGCCATTCTCCATGTTGCCTGTGGAAAGGCAGCCCCAAAAGGCAGGCTGTATAATTTAGCCATACTTCAGGAAAGAAATGACAGGGCTACTAACTGGATTGTAGTCCAGAAGAATGGAATAAGATTTGCCTCTGTGGGGATTAGTGAAATGCTTTAATGCCTGTCAAGTTTCCTCTGTGTGGCAGTAACCTTTGATTTATCAGAAGAAAAAGATGAAAATGTCTTGATGTATCTTTAGATCTTCATTAAGCTGCTACATTTAGCGAGAGATTTTTCCAACGCACCTCAGAGGATTGGGACATTCGGTTTCTCTTGGTTTAATTGAGTAGTCGAATCCCCAGTCACCTTTGAAACTGCGCCTTTAAAACTTTATTCATGCACAGGTGACTCGGCCACAAAAATGGTAATGCTTTCTCAATGTATGAAAAGAAGCGACTCTCTTCAAAACTCACGGGCAAGCCCCTGGGATGGGAGAAGAAGCCAACCTTGTGTAAGTGAAACGAGAAAAGGTCTATGTAAAGACCAGCGAAAGCTGCAAGTGTCAGAGCACAGCAACTGTGGATTTTGTTCAGTGTTCGCGAGTGTAATGTGTCTCCATAAAACTCATATCTCGTTCACGAACGTTCTCTTCTGGTGCACAGATTCTGTCACAAAAACAGAGCCAACCCACTTACGGAGCTTCTCTTTTATCTTCTTGCTTTAGATATGCGGAGGGTGGTCTTGCTCTTTCATCAGAGAAAGGAAGGTTTGCCTAATATCCCAAAGCAAGAATGGGATAATAACATCAACAATCAAATAAAACAGACACACGATGTTCTGTTCCAAGATTTACAGGTGCTTTGAAAGGAACATGTGTCCTTTCCTTTGCTGTCTTAAAAGCAGAGTGAAAGTGATAGGGGGTGGCATTCCTCTGTAGATGAGACGAAGTGCCACAAAGTGTGCTTAGCTGAAAGGCGAATGAACGGAGGTTTGAACCATTTGACTTTTCACGCCATGAGACCTCTCCCCTCAGAAGCAGCTGGCATAGCATGCCAGCGTGGTGTCCTTTTGACTCCCGGGTTTATCTGCCAATAACACACGCCGCGACCTCAAGTTTAACACATTCTGACTTATTAAGTAGGGAACATGAATGTCTCCTTGAGCATGGGAAAACCTTCCAGGGAGCTGGGGGAACTGCCCGCAGGGCCCCCCCGAGGCGGAGCAGGCTGTTGTGCACCGGGGCAATGGGCAGGCTGGGGGCTCCTCTTTTTTTGGTTCAGCAGTTTATAGCGTGTTGACCAGCAGCAGCCGTAATCAAGGTCACTCGTGCTGTGGAAAGCTGCCTCCTTTAAACACGAGCTGGGCCCACTCAGGTAATTCTGTTCGTTGGTGAAAATTAGCACTTACAGGCTTCCTTAAGGCCGGCTTGAGATGCAGTCCCTCCACGGAAGCTAATAGCTATCCAAAGGTGAAGTGCCCTGTACCGGCACCAATGGATGGATCAACATGCCGGTTCTGTACTTTCTGGTTTCACTGGCTCCCAGAAATCCCCCTTCAGGTCTGATTTTACATGAGGGAAGTTTTCTGTGACTCATATAATGTTCTTTCATTTCCTTTTTTCACAAGGAAAATTCTTACTGTCAGTATTTTAGCAGCTTGATCGTGCCCTGCTTTGCTCAGGCGGGCTGACAACTTAGCCACAAAGCATTTTATTCATTGGAAAACACAGCTAGATGGAATGAAAACTTTCTGCGGGAAGGTTTCTGTGATGGGTAGAATAACAATTTGCTCTTAACTGAAAGAAAATATTTCGGTCTCGTGTTTGGAAACACTCCTGCGCTTTGTCTCATCACAGATGAGAGGGCATTAACAAAGTAGAACCTGGATGGGCTATTTCAGTGTTAGCAAAACACGGTGTTCTAGTGGTCCCCAAAGTGCTTTTTCCCTCCTGCCCTAAGCCAGCCTCTAAAGAAGCCAGTTGTGTAGGAGCTGGTCTGCTGGCTTGACTGCCTGTCCTCGCACAGTGCGAGTACCCTTCCCTCATTATCTCTGTGCTCTCTTCCGAGTGGTAGACAAAAGTGAAGACGAGTGATGGACAAAAGTAAAGACGTGCATGCAGTCATTTGGCTGCACGCTTAATTGCTCTAAACGAGGAGACTAGCCCCCGGATCTGTATGTATCGCTTCCTCTTCTGCAGAGCTGATTTTTACACGGAAACAAGCGAACAAAAAAACGCAGGGAGCACAAAACCAATGCAGCCTCATCCACCAATCTATGGCGTCTTGCTTGGCTCTGTGGAGACTGCCTAGGTCTCTTCTGGTTGCATTTTGTGCTGGTTTGTGGCTAATTTCTCCTGGACGGTGTTTCTTTCTCCCAATGCCAAATCACTGCCCCCGAGCTCTGTAAAACAGCTCTGTTTTCTAGAGGATGTGAGTTTTCCGGCATTGGCAGGTATTTTAGCCTTCCTCAAGACTCAGAAGATGGTAGCAATGTAGCACTTGGGAAGAATTTTTTTGCAGTGGATCCTGTTCTGCCGGTGCAGAGTCACTTGTCAAGGACAATAGCTGTTGGCAGAGCATTAATATGACAGAATTGGGCACGCTGCCAAAGAAAGCAAACTCTTTTGTGGTTTATGCAATGTTTTGCTGGCCCGTCAGCTTGAGATCACCGTTGATGGTGAACTGAAAACTGCCTTTCACCATTAGTAGAAAAGAAAAAAAAAAAAAGACTACTCAGCAAAATGGAGAACGGACTTTGTTGAAACCCCGCAGCAACAAAAGCAGGTTGGGTAGATCGTGCGTGTGTGCGTGCGTGTGTGACTTACCACAGCTGCCCTCTGTGTCGACGGAGCCCTGCACACTAGGCGAAAGAGGTTTACCCTCTACAAAATGGAGGTTGGAGCAAGGTGCTCTTTACGTCGGCTCCTGAGAAAACTTGGAGATGGTACGGATTGCATAAAACAAAGAGCCTTTCATCTTCAGAGATGTTGACTACAGGCCATCTTTGTACTTGGAAATTCTGCCTGTTTGTTGTTCCAGGAGTCATGGGATTATCTAAATTGTCTTTAAGAAGCTGACTTGCTTTTGCACAAGAGATCTCCTGGCATTTAACAAAGTAAATGGACAGTTGGACCTGAGGTCCATGAAGTTTCAATTATTTCTCGAGATGTCTGACTTAGGAAGAACAGAGCTTATTGACTTTCATCCTGTCATTCTTCACGGGAAGTACCGTGAATGAATATTTGGAGAAAAGCTGTGTCTGAAAGGCTAAATGTCTGTGATGATTTTAATTCACAGAAGGAAGGAGCTGTGTGGTTGCTATCATGCCAAGGCATTAGTGACATCTGTGACTTACCGCATCTGACATCACAACCTGATATACAAGGATTGCTCTTATCTCTAGGCACTTCTGCTTCTAACCTTTCCTTACTGCTCACATGTCTGGTCTCCTAACACTTAGAAAGGGGTCTCCTTCCTCACTACTTACACATGCCCTAAAATAAGGTAAGGCAAATGAATGGCACTTTATTTCTAAGCGGGAATGTCCACGCTGGTTCATTGTGAGCCAATGAATCCGTTTTATCTTAGCACCTTTACATCAGAAGACTCTTTCTGAGTGTCCTGGGGAAACCAATCTGCTGCTGAAGGGACAGCTGAGGCTTTTGAGGCTGCCGTTGTACAGCATCCCCCTGTGTGGTACCCTGACAGCCAAACAGAGACTGGAAATGACGTTGCATGAGGTAGCTGATCTCATCATTGGGCAAGCTACTTCCAAATACGTGGAAGAGCACATGCCACCGCAGGATTATGACCGTCCCCCATCTACTTCTAGAAACAACCTGAAATGACACACGCAGACTGTGCACGTGAAATGAAAGCGTGAGTGGTTGGGGCTTGCTGTCAGGAGGCTGGTTCCTCGCTCCGGCTCCCTGTACAGCGGTAGCGCAAGCTGCTGCAAGCTGCAGAACCCTTTTCGAGGAAAGGCGCGACAGTCCATACGCTGCAGAACAGGAGCTTTAGGTCGCTGAATCAGCAGAAAGCTGGTTTTCCTTCACCTTTCTCTAGCTGCCTGGAGTTTCATAGAAAAATGTTTTTAAGACAGCATTGAAGCATTTCCTCTTTGGCCAGAGCTTCCTGTTTTGCCTACGTGGCCCGTCTCCATGCTTCGCACTGCCCCCTCCTTTCCCTTCCCTGTCTGGAATGGCTCTTGCTTTTTGCACCTCCGGTGTCAACATGCTCAGTGCGTGAAGAGAATTGCAACTCCCTCTCTGTCACCCAAAAATAACCCTCTCAAACACTGAATTTGCTGCATGGTTGAATATCAAGGTGGTTTCAAAGGGTGAAGAGAAAAATTTTCTGTAGCTTCCAGTAGATTTTATAATTTCCTTGCCAAGCCATTTCTTCCAGATACGTGATTCGATAAGGGAAATGTATTGTTATAAAGAGGACTCACTGGGACTAGCAGGTGTTTGTGTCTCTTGGGTGCAGGTGTACAGGGAGACTTTGAGTTCAGAAAGCATGAAACATCCTTCACGCTTGCTTAAGGCGTTGCTCTTCATTGGGTGACTCTGCTTTTAGAATAATAAAGTTTACACACTGCTGGATGACACATAACACGCTAAGCTGTGCGGCCAGGAGACGGCCACTAGCTCTGCCATCTGCCAAAGACTTTGTAACCCAATAAAATAGCAGATGGGACATCCGACAAGCCGGTATGAAGGGATGAAAGAAGTGGGTTTGTGCTAAGAGCCAAGAGCTTCAGGAATGAGAGAAGCTGGGACTACCGATTATAGGTGTGCTGCACTAGGGAGGCCCAGTAATGTGATTCCGTTCAGATCTGGTTTACATCATTAAAAAATGCTTTTCACCAGAGATGGAGTCTGTGAGGAACAGAAAATGGAAATGGCATTATTTGGTTTTAGCGTCCAAATAGGATGGGTAAGGGTTTCTGCTCCTTTTCATCTGGCATGCCAAACAAGCAGCCAATATTACTGTAACTCCCAGTGTAATTGTGTGAGTGCCTCTTCAAATGCCTGTCTTCCTCCGGAACAAGGATCAGTCAGGACCCTGGATGTGACCCGTGAACAATATAAAGGGGCAAAGGAAAAGGAGCCGCTTTCTTGCTCTTTACTTTCTGGTGAGTCTGCTCGTGGGAGATAATGTCTATTCATGACTTTACTCTCTTCTCCTGTAACGTATTTGTGTATCTTGCTGTTGTATAGAGATGTAAGCTTGTGCGATGCCTCAGACTCTGCATTGTAGCACTGACGCTTACTGCAGTTGGTTCTGAACCAGCATGTTCGCTAGCCTGTGTGCGGTTATATTTGTAACTGAAAATTGCTCCACTGAAACCTTAAATTATGTAAGCAAGAGTACCTCAGTACCATAATCCTAAAGATCCCGTGTTCATTTTAGAAGCAAAGCCAATTAGGACTCCCGGTTTCCTTACTGCTGGAAGCTGGCGCCTGCTATCCCTTCAGCAGAGCCTGCAGGAGGCATCTGCGTTCGTTCCCGAACCGGAGAGATTTTGCTTAACTGACCTGTACTAAGCGCTTGGGAACTGCTGGACTTGGCAGCTGGAGGTTGTTTGTGCATAGTATTCTGTTTTTCATGAGGGATGAGGAAGGTGGCATTCAGCAGAGGTAATAAAATAAACTAATGAATAGAAAACCCTAGAGAACACGCGCACTAACACAGATGTTGGCTCGGGCTTTACTGTGGCCCTGAATTAGACAGTCGCTCTATTTGGGGGAGCATTGCACCAAGAGATTAGTGAGGTGACACCCAAGCCATGGGGCGACTTGTGCCTCAGAGCTGGGTGGCTGTTAATGCTGATAAGCTATTCTGGCACGCTTGCTCCAGCGCTCCAGGTAGGGCTTGTGCTGTAGCTTATCTCTGGCAGAGGGACAGCTAGACTGCACTTAACACAAGGTAGAGATTTCCCTGGAGGAGTTATGTAAGTAGGGAGCAAATGACTTGTACTTCAAAGTAACAATGCTGCAGGGACAAAGCTAAAGGAGCTCAGAGAGGCAATCACACCTTTGATGTATCCTTATCTTATCAGGATATGCAGATATAAGGCCTCGGTAGAGGCTGGCCAAGTGGCAAGTGGTTGGTTGTGTAAAGCCCGAGTCGATGGGCCTTGGTTCCTTAAGGTGAGCAAGTCCTGGAGGACCTTAATCCCAGAGCATTAAAAAAATAAAATGATGTTGCAAACTATGAACTGTAAATCTCCCCATAAAGCATCATACGTAAGTAGACGGGGCAAAGGCCTGGGCTGGGATACACCCTTGGGGATATTTCAAGCCCTCCCAGCTTCCGAGGTTCGAGGTCACCAACTCCAAACTCAGGTGGCTGCTCTTTGTAAACAAGATCCTGATCCACTTGCTTCAGTTACGACACAAGAGCCAGCTCTGTGGCTGCCTGCCTACACTATGCTGCAATAGAGCAAACCACTCTTTAATTTTCAGTACAGGAAGGCTTGTCTTTAGGCTTCATGAGGCACTAGCCCTTGAATCTGTTTGCTTGTTTCAACCATCCCGAGGAGAACTGGTTAATAGGGGGTGGGGGGTAACCACTGGAAGGCCTGAAGGCTTTACTCCTTTTTTTTTTTTTTTCCCTTTTTTTTTCCCCCTACGTTATCTGCTTAGCAGCTGAGGAGGTTGTGTCTACCTTTGTGGCTTTATGATATTGCCACCCTTAATATGTTACAGGCTATATCCATGCCACTCCTGGGAATGCCTGTTTTTCTGGGAGACAAAATGGGTGCTGGAGCAGCATCACTTGTAGACATGTGTTACAGGGCTCTTCTATCCTAAGATTGTTGTGGTTTCTTTCCAGGAAGTCAGGGAGGGAACATTTCCACTGAGAAAACAGGTCTCCTGTTCTTTGGCTTGTTAAATCCTCTGCAGTGCTTCTGGTACACAAGTGCCACTAGGCACGCTGAGTGCCACCGACCGGCGTCTGCTCGGATGTGCTGGGCCTGTGCAAAGAAGGTCTGCTGCAAGGCTGAGCCCCTGTGTGCATACAGAGGTTTGCAGAGGGGCAGCAGCCTGCCCCGGCACTAACGCTCTGACCGGAGCCTGGAAATCCTGTGCCAAGGGTAGTTCGAAGTGCAGGGACCACAGGCTCTCGCCCTCCTCTGCCCTAGGGTCTCTTTACAGCAGCAATCTTTTGTCTGTCTTTTCATTTTACTTCCTGTAGGCTCTGGACAAGCAGAATCTTCAGTAGCTAAGCTCAGCAGGCTCTGCTTTCTACCAGAAAGGAAATTACGGTTTTCCAGAGACTGTTGTCTCATTACGTTTGTCACAGGTCTGTTGTTTCTTCATCTATAGATGATCAATATTCTAATATCAAACTTGCACTATAATACCAACAGCAACTTTGGGAGTGACAGTCAACCAGAAAAGGGAGATATCATGCTAGTTCTCTACCGAAATGATTTTCTGAAGGAGTAGTAGTGGGATATTTTCTTTATGATCAAGGAAAAGTATAATGTATTATTGAAATTCATTTTACTCAACTTACATGATCAAGCCAAATTCTCAAATAGAGAAATACATGTTGTCCTTTTTTTCCTTCAGAAAGGGAAAAGCCCACAAAAGGATGCCTCACCTCAGTTAAGACATTCCCCAGAAAGAGGCATGGTGTACGTCTGAAGCTACCTTCTGAGCAGGTGACTCTGAGCGCAGGGAAGGGCATTGCGCGCTTTATTGCGCAGAGGCATAGCCGTCTGTCAGAAGGATAACTTTGACAAACATCATTCGGGGCTTGGCAACCCGACGTGGGAGGTGCTATCGCTTGCCCTCAAACCTCCTACTTGAACAAAAAAGGATGACTGAGCAGAGCGCTTCTGAAAAGAAAACTCCCTGCTTATCTACGTTCTTCCGGATCAGCTTAATTTTTCAAGTGCCCTCCGAAGATAGCCCAAGTGACCCTTGAAGCGATCGTGTGATCGACGCCGGGGCATACAGTGCTTTCTCTGGCTGCCTTGCCCTTTGACAGCTGAGCTGCACGGGCAGCTATCAGTTCTCCTGGGCATTGTGTTCTCGGCTAATCACTAAACCCAAGCAGCCAAGGTTATACGGGCAGTCGAGAGCGGAGGGAAAGGCTTGACACTCGCTACAGTGCAAGGTACAGCATTCCTGCCTCACAGCCTCTAGTTTTAAGACTTCTAATTTCTGTCAGCTCAGGCTATCAAAAAGCTGCAATAGTTCACTTTTCTCCCTTTCAATTGTAAGGGAAAAGGCCTTCCCTTCCAGTTCATTGAAGCGGTGAGCCCAGTACCGGCTGAATTAGTGGCAAGGCACTCGAGTGGTTAACAGTCTTGTTTTCCCATCTGCATGGGAAAATGACTGTTCCTCCAAAGCTATTGCCCAGTGCAATAGGCTCCTGTCCTTCCTGACTCTCTGCATCCGGCAGTAACTTCCTCCCTTCAGATAAAGTGAAGTTTATCTATAGAATTCTTAGTAACTGGAGGAACAAGCGAGAGGGGCGATCATGAGATCTGCTGGTATGGGCTGACCTCACAAAACTGAAGCTGAGCATGCCTTCCCTCACCAGTGCCCAGAAGAACAATTCCCCCTTCCAAAGGGGGAATTGATGTCTGGGTCACGCAGATCTGAGTTCTCGCACGCAAGGTTGTCAAGCAACAAAGTTTGAAGAAGCACATTAAATGCCATGCGGTACAAATGTTAACACTGCTGTCTCAGCCTTGGTTTGTATACTGATGGCGGGGTTAATAAATGAAGAACTTCAGGGCTCGTGTTCTGCTTGTTACATTTGGATTTTGTGACATATTTTGCAATCCTTAAAACGCACTGCTTTAACCACGTATATAAGAACAAATTATATGTACATGAACACTTAGCTTCTAGTCCTACTGTTTGGTCAGGAGTCAAAGGTCAGCGTTCTGGAAGATGATGCAAGGTCAGCTTTAAGTTATGGTCTGAAAGACTTCCCTGTGTGTTTGTGGCTATTTGGAGATATTTCAGCACTAGGTGAAGAACACTGGCTTTTAATTACAGAAAAGGAAAAAACCGAAAACAGTTTCAAAATGCTATAGAAGTAAGATTATTTGGAAAATGGATTTTAGAGTTTGCTCTGGAGTGGCATGGGCTGTCTGAACCTGGATCTGCCTTTGGCGCCACAATAGCTGGAACCAATTCCCAGTCCTGTGCGTTTAGGTCCCCACCTCCCATACAGAAAGAAATTATTGTCTCTAGGGATGTCCCATGTCCTCGCGTTTTTCCCAATACTTTTGCTTTCGCTGCAATTCCTGGGCCCGAGCCCCACGGTGGGCAATGGGAAGAGGTGTGTTGCTTAGTGCACTTTGGATCACAGTTGTGGTTTACCTGGATTAACTCTGTCCTCGCTGCAATCCCATTTTCTACAAATGCTAATGGGAGCTGATGGTTGAATTCAGAGTCCTCAAAGGAGAATACACTGCGGTTCCCAGGAAGGGTGCCCAAAATGAGGAATATGTTCTGAAACCACGCTCTCAACAGAACAGTGAAGCTAACAAGCATCTGCTTGGATGGATTTCATATGATACTGGTGTCTTTAGGAGCAAGACTTTAGGCCTCGGTGAGCCAGGGATTTCAGTTTGATTCTGTATTCCTAGGACCGCTGGGTTCTCTTTGCGGATCTATAACAGATCTTAGGTCACTTAACAGCAACCTGATTCTGCCACCTCTTCTCTGTGAAGACTATCAGCTCCTTGAGACAGGCGTTTCTTCTGCTGTGATAGAGCCTTAATGTCCTTCTAAAGTAATAAGTTGTCTTAAAAAAGGTAATGTAATTTACTTGATGGAAGGAGGATGTAAATCAAACACTTTGTGGCGTTCTGATATTACTTTTCTATGTCCGCCTAACCGAAAACAAGTGGCTTTGCTTTGATAATAGAGCGCTCTCATATGCATTTTCTGAGTTGTACATGACATTTGGCGTTGTACAGTGGGTGATCGGTACCTGCTGCACCAGGTGCTATACAAGGCAAAAAACCAATTCCGTAGTAAATAGTTCTGAGGTTCCTGTGGCTGCGATCCAACACTATTGAATGTCCATTGTTCCCTAGCGTCTGACAAGCTGACAGCACTCTAGTGGGGACTGTGAACGGGTCTCTCTCTTCACTGCTCCGAATAACAACAGAAGTGCAGGACCTTGATGTCTTTGAAACACGTGTCAAGTGTGAGTTCACCTTTCAAGCCGTGCTTCGTAAGGATCTTACCTCTGCTGGCAGTCAAGGTAGGGACTTCAGTTAGGTCAGTGTCAATTCAAAGTGGGAAGGAAGCCAACAGGCAGCTTGTACTTGTTCTTTCTGTCCCCGGATAAGCTGCATTCGCAAGTTATTGAAGAGGGAGGGGGAAGAGGTAAGAAATGAAAACAGCTCTAACCAGCTGGAACTAGATCTCGCCTAGCTGGACAGTTACAATTTGTCAGACAGAAACAATGCCTAACTGTTTGCCTTGCGAGTAAACATGACCGGAACAAAGCCTCAGCTGTATGTGTGTGAGCTTGCGAACCTCCTTGCACTTACTTTACTCGCTGTCCGTGTGCTGGTCAGTGTGTGGCTTGTATCTTTAATCAAAGACAAAATGAGAGGGATGGGCAGGCAGCGACAGCCAAACATAACCCTTCCACGCACTGGGAGACCTGCAGTTTGTCTGTGTCAGGCCTACGGTATGCCTGTGGTGTGTCTGAAAGATTTCTGTATGTACTTTCACATGTTAGCAAAAGCAGAGCTGGCATTAAGTTCAGATTAATTAGGACCAGCTACAATTACCTCATGGAGCTCTACAAACAAAACAGCTATCCTAGAGAGGCTTATGAGCGTAGCTAATGTGGTTACTAACACGGTCATTAGGACTGCATGGTGAGAGAGGGCGCGATTAGCAGCCTGGTGCTACCCATGCCCCTTTGTTCTACAGGCGCTGCATCACTCTTCAACTGCCCCCTGTATCACCTAGCATGCTGGGGAGTTACTTTGCTGCCTGAGGAGTCTGAAATTCCCCTTCGATTTTGTACAAGGGAACATCTCAGCCATTTATCTCCGGTTAGTAAGGCACAGAGTCGGGGGTTGCTGATAGAGAAGCCGCTCCTCTGCTTCATCGCTCTTGGCTCACCGCACAACTACTCGGTTCTGACTGTGAAAGCTGGAAACGCTGAGGTTGATGCTTTATTTTCCAATGTCGCTTTCAGCTGTGGAGTCTCAAAACAGTAACAATGTGTAACTCGTTTGTCACTGCTCCTAGTGATGGGAGGGAAGAATGAGGGGAACGCGTCCCACGGTTCCAGAGTGAACTGGAAACAGAACAGAGAAGTTCTGGTGAAATTAAATAAATTGGTCTACTTAGCCTGTCCACTGTTCAGGTTAAATGACGTGAGGGGAGAAGAGCTGATATATGTGTAGGAGCATCTGGAAAACTATGACGTGAAGGAGGGAAAAGAGGTGGTCAGGGAGTGGTGAAGTGTAGGACAGGGAACAGGACCCTGGAATGAGAAAAAGAAGTATTGGGAGTGATGGAGATTGCACTCTCAGTTTCGTTTATTTGCAGACAGTGAAGGATTTCTCATCTAGAGAAAGACAGCGCGACTTGACGCTTCAATCCAGATACAGCACTGAGAATCACGTGTAAAGGAATTGCCCTCCCCGTAGGTGCAGGGACAGGCTGTGTGATTAAGTCCCCGCAAATGGAGCATTAAAATCCTCGCTCATTTTCTGTCTGCTTTCCAAGATCCTCGAGGAAGCTGAAGCACTATGGTCTCTAGTGATGCCTTAGTTCTCTTAGGGCCTTTCAGTGCTGAGGTCTCTGCTACAGCAGCGGTCTCCTCCTCAGCTGCCACCTTTCGGTTTGTTCTGGCCGTGGAAGATGATGCCAAATGGCAGCATAAACGGATCCTTGGCTCAAAGTACTTGGCAAACCGGCCCTGGAACTGATTAGCCTTTAACTTCACTTATCTGCTTAACAGCCCAGCTCTCTGAAGTAAGAGATTGGCACTGGCGCCAGCAGACTCGGGAAGGTGACACTGTATTGGCTCGTACCGAGTCTATATCCAAAAGGTTTCCTTCAGGGCTATAAGGAAAGCTGAAGAATGAAGGCTGAAGAATGAATGGCTTATTCTCTGATGTGCATCCAAAGGCAAGTGAGGTTTCTGAAGCCCTATATGATGAAACAAAAGCCTGGGAACATTTAAATGGCCAAGGGTGTGCTTTAATGGCTTATAAAAAGCTCCCAGCACAAATGAGGCTAACATATCTTGTGTGCACTAACCAGGCACCCAAGCTCAATATCTTAGCCTTCAGGAGATGCGGTCACAGCGCTCATGCAGCAAACGAGTAGTCTTTGATCCATCTGACACAGGTCCTTCATAGTGTACTTCACCCGTTTCCCCTTAGGTCAGCCCTATCCTTTAGGGCACTTGAATCCCTTTACCAGCCCGTGCGTTGCAAGTCTGGAGTTGTGCGGGTTGGGGATTTTGCTCAGCTGATCATTGTAGAAAAAGCAAAAAGCTTTTGAAAACTTCCAAATTAAAGGAGGTAATTGTGTCAGAACTGAGAAGCAGGGCATTGCCAGGCTCCTGTCATTGCGGGGAGCAAGCGCGGGACCGGGGAGGAGGGGGACATGGAGAGAGAGCACAATGGCAGTCGGTGGCAAGACTGTCTCCTGGCAACGTGTGGCAATCGGTGGACGGAGAGAAAGGAGCCTGAATGAGGCGCCAGGGTCCACTTCAAGTGTTTTGGGAGAAATCTGCCGTTCACTTCTTGCACACCTGCCTAGTTTATTAATAACGCTTCCTTCTGATGTAATCCTCGCTGCTACGGAAACGCTGACAAGAAGTGTATGTAGGGCACAGATCTGCCCGCGGAAGAGTTGGGCAGCATTTTTGCTTGGCCCTCTTCTGGACCCGTTCCTTGGCCGTGACATTTTGTTGCCAAGCATTTGGTTGCCATGCCAACTTTTCAGCATTAAATCATAATCTAAGCACAGCAGGAGGCCAAAAGCCTTTTCAGGTCTAGCTCCTGTTCTCCCCCCATTGATCATATAACTGGTTGTGTGAGCAGGGGTGGCTGGGCGCTTCTTCGATGGCTTGTCAGCAGCAGCCCGGGTGAAAACTTACCAGCAGGGAAATGACAGCTCCCTTTGGAAACGGGCACAGAAGTTAATGGGAGTTATGCCTGGAAGATTTCTGGCTCCCCAGCTCCGCCACCTGTCTGAAATCAAGGCCTCTCTGCTCCGCTGACACGAGCTGCTGTGCGGTGCCAGGGGAGCACTGTTGCTCAAAGCCTGCTCGGGTGCTGCTAAGCTGGGAAAGGCTTCCATTTTCCACATTTGCTGCATTCATTAATGCGTGCTTAGCATTAAGCTACTGCATAGATCCCCTCACAGTAAGACTGTTTCCGGACTATTAAAGACATGCTTCAGATTGTTAGGATCAAGGTCGTAAAGCAGGAGATACTCTGTTGATAACAATGTGCATTAGGTCATTAAAATGTTGAAATATGTTGAGTGCACAGTTAATGTGTATTTTCCTTCCATAATGGGTCAACGAAGAGGCACACGGTAATGCCGAAATAGCTCAAAATGAAGAATCTGCTCCAGGAATGAAAGAACTGAAAGGAAAGGAAAACCGGTGAGCTCTGTTTCAGCCAGACAGGATTTCATGTTATTGCTGTCGTATGAAGGTAGCTGAACATATACCTTAATATAACTCTGAGCTTGTAAGAGCAGGCTGCTTAATAAATGAGGGGTAAATCTGGGAGCGGAATCAGAACAAGTCTGATGAAAAAGCACTTGGTTAGAAGTAAGGTTGCGTTTCGCAGAGAAGAGATTGGACCGGAGTTCTCCCTCCCAACTACTTTTTAAAACTGTTTTGCAGCAGAAAGCTTTTTGTTTGTTCCTTTAATGAAAGTGAATACCCACAGCTTGAAAATGATCAGGTGCATCAAAACACAAGTCAAAAAATAGAAAAGGATTTTTAGACGAACATTGTCGGGAGAAACAATTTGACTGGCCCCGTCTAAGCCTTAAAATTTCCATCTGGGGTGTCAGGCATCGCTGGGGAGCACCGCATAAGAAGTCTGTGTTTTTTAAATACTTCAAATCTCACCCTTAATTTTGGTGGCATTTCGAAAATGAATGGAAGATTTCTCTTTGCCTCCCTTTGGTATCACAATATTGGTTTGAAGAGCATCCCAATGCTACAATCACATTAGGTTTTTAATTTCGTTATAGAGATTCCTGTTAGTCAAATATGACTTGGTCTGTTCCTTACCTGCAGCGTGGGGTGAAAGCAGAGCAGCTCTGCTTGCTATTTTCCTGTTTACTGTAATGTTGTTCAGTAATGATCAACATGATCTCCATGGTAACCTGCCCTAGATTTTACCTGATTTTCCACTTAAATTACTTTGCTAAAACTGTATTTGAGCATCCTATAGGTCAGGGGTCCTGAGTAAGTTTTTGTGTGCTTACTCAGTTTCTCTCATTTGACACTCAGAGAGCACATGCACATGTTGCAGTCCAGTTGATGGTATTTGTTTCCAGCTTACAGACTACGCGCCACACGCCTGACCTTCCGCTACACCTTATGCTGTCATTTCAAACTGCTCGAAGAGGGGGCACAAAGCACTCGGGCTGCTTTGGGCTCCTCGTGTGCTACAGGAAAGCCGAGTGACTCACTAGCATGATCTGGCGTGGTGGAAAGCAATGGAGAAGCTGGCCCTTGTGCTGCAGAGAATAATGATTTTTTTTTTCTCTCTTGCCTGACATGTCATCTCAGATGGAAATAGAGAATGAGAGAAAGAAAAGGGCTGATGAATATGTAGTACAGAAGGGTTAAGTGAGTGCATGTCAGATGTTACCACTCTGATCCAGATAAATTTTCATGTCTCTCTGCTGCTACACATGACTATACAAATGGTAAGATACATGAGTAGGGGACAAACCTGTTAAATACAGACACTTGTGGAAGCCTAATGTTTAAGGTCGAATGCAAACTGATAACTTTTGGACCCGGCCTGCTACCTAGGGTCCATGGATTCACGCTACGTTTACAATGAATACCGTACTTAACTTGCTCTCACTCTCCGATTCTGTTCAAGAATACGCTAGCAACTGCTGCATTGAAATACCAAACTGCACGGCAGGCCTCGAGTGAAAGAGAGCCTAACACCGCATCTTTTCTAAATGGCACCTTTTATTTAAAGTACTAGTAAATCAAAAGGCTCCATTTGTCCCTAAAAAGGAAATAATCAAGTCATGCAATTTGCAAGATCCTCTAAAGGACATAATTCCTACACTAGTAGATGACTCTGGGAGAGGTTTTTTTAAAAGCAAATACTGCGGCAGCTTACAGGAGCTCTGGTTGTGAACCAAGACCCGTTTTACTGGCTATTATACGAACACACAATAAAGACAGTGCTTTGAGTGTCCAAATTCTGTTTGTTTTTGAAGCTAAAAATACCTATTCAAAGGTTCCAAAGATGCTCCCACTTAAAAACACATGTTCTTAAAGAAAGCACTAATTACGTGGTGGATGTTAACTGTAAAGGCACATGTTGGGAAGCTCTGATTTCATGCTCTCTAGATAAGTATAGTTCAGTAGCTTGGGCATGGTTTGTTCCTTTCAAAAACAGAAACAGTCTAGCGAAGCGTAAGTAGTAAAAGGATTTGGTAGTTTGATCATAATTGCAAGTGAAAGCTTGCATGCTAGTTGTACATATATTTTTATCTCCCTCAGCTTTCATCTATGATGTACAAAGGGTCTCAAGCAAAAACGTTATTTCTGTTTGACTCTGTATTCCACCTGTACTTTTATACTGTTAATCTTGACACTTTTCGATGAATATTGAATTATTAACACCTTGGATGTACTTTAATGACGTACATAGAATATTTTATTACATGAATTAAGGGGGGCTTTGACTTCAAAGCCTTAAGGCATAATTGCCAGCCCTTGCATATCATTGTGTAGTCCTCCAGTGCCCGGTTCATTTCTTATAGACTAACCTTCTGTGTTAATACCCTGGTAGGAAAATCATAGTTACCGTGTTAAAAAGAACAAGGCTAAAAAGTTCAGAAATGTGGCTGGTGCTTACCTTCAGGACTCAGAAACCAGAAAAGTACTAGAGGGGAAAGAATCCCGAATTTCTGTTAATGTTGTTTGACCGATGTCTTCAGTGACTGCATTCTGGAAGGTTGATACTGGCAACACATGAATGCGAGCCCCTGGAAGAGACTGCTTGGAGTTTTGCCACAGCTTTTGGCATAGTAGAGCCAGGTCTTGGCGATGGCCGACTCTTCAGGACAGGGTTTCCTACTTGACTTTGTTACTTTTCAACTGTTGTGCAACACAATATGGTATTGAAAATACGGTGAGAAATGAGAGGAAATACCTGTAACACGGCACGAAGTAGCCACTGTCTGGACTGGTGTGTGTGCATTGGAGATCACCTATCACAGTTTATCTGCAATCTTCTTCATTTTCATGGCGTCCAGGAGACGGTTTGCGCAGCCCCTAAAGCCAGAGAGCAGTCTGGGTTACTCAACCTGATTTACTTCAGGGGACCATTTGTAGGCAATGTGCTAGGCAAATGTGCAGTCACTAGCTGTGATTCTGTAGAGCTCCCAGTCTAAACTGGCACAAGGGAAATGCTCCATTACTCGGTTTCGTAACTGGTGAGAGGCACGGCTGGCAGTGTAAGGGTCTCCTCACCTGCAGATCCGTGTCCTGTCTCCTAGTCAGCGCTACTTCTCTGAGTCAGGGTTCCCATGAGCTTAAGCAGAAATGCTGCAATAAAGAGGTAGAGGCTGTGGAGAGGGAGATGCAGGGGTTTTCTTGCCGTATAAAAGGAAATGTCACCCAGCAAAAATTCCATCAGAGGAAAAAAAGGAAGTGAGAAGGAGATTGCCTTTATGCAGCAGCTCTGTTATTCTGTTTTGCAGAGATGTTGGCATGATTACAGAAGTGTAAGGAGGATCAAAGAGGCAGTCTTGCAGATGACAGCAGCTCTTGCCAAATCCTACTTCTTTATAGCCTTTGCTTCAGGGAACTCTGACAGCAGTGCTACAGCTCTCTACTTATCAGGTGGTAGGTTAAAGGAAAACTTGTCTTGCAGGCTTCACACTGTAAACGCAAGTGCTTTCTTTGCCTGTGGAACGTGGTGTCTGCCTTAAAGGTTATATGCTTTTGTGCACCTGATTACAGGGACAACTTAGATGATAAGTTTTCCTGGAGGATCAGGGCTCCTGGACATGGGACATTCAGGAGAAACAGGATGACAAGCAAGAGGCTACAGGACGCAGAACTGTGGGACTGGGCTATTTGAAGGGTTGCTCATTAGTAATCGATCACTAAAGCTAGCTTCGAGACAAACTCCCAGATTTCAAGGGGGGAGAGCCAGGCAGAACTGCCACCAGCTTGAGCTAGAAGAAGTTATCATAATCCTCAGCGTGTAAATCTAATCGTGAACAGAAATGCCATGTCAGTAAGGAATCATGCCTAACCTGGATGTCGGTTAGTATCTCAGTGGGCGGAGGAGGTGGCTGCAACTGATTGATCCTGCAATGGGTGGGAAGGCCTTGGTCAAACGGACCCTAGGAGTTAGCAGCAGTGCTATACCTCACATCACTAAGAGGTGGTCCATTGCCAATTGAAGGGAAGGGGTTTTTGCTGCAGCCTCGTCTGTTATGAAAAGGTTGAGCTATGTGAAGATGGGATGATTTTTGTTTTGTCAGGCAAAATGGCTGAAAACTGACTGGCTCTAGCTGGGTATAAAGTGCTTGCTGTACATTAAGCTCCAGAAGGCTTTTTTGGAAAGCAGCTGTTGGAAACGTGCACCTATTTTGCTCATCTGTGCTTCCCACTGTCTTTGTAGCAGCTGTCCGTTAGGCCGCTAGCAAGCACCAGACGCAGCCTGACCACAGAATGCTAAAGAGGGGCAACTTCCAGAGCAGGAACAGAAACATTGAAAACCACCAACAGATTCTCAATGGTACTCACTTAGCAAAGAGGAAGCTGTCCTTGGGCAAGGCTCTGTGCTCCGGCTCTGTCAGCCAAGCCAGGAAACAAGTCTGTTTTTCAGCCCTTGCAAAGTGCTGTGTGGCATTGACCTGATTGACTGGGAGGACAGCAAGTAGGCCTGGCAGTGTTGCTGGTCTACGTTCTAGCTGAGCCACATGATGTGGAGTAGGTTGCAACTTTATTATGTAGACTAATATCAGCGGACAGATAATATTTCAGTAAGGCACAAAAGGCTTTATTCCTGTCCAACGCAGAAGCAGTAAATTGCAAAAGCAAGCAAGTTGCTGAGCATTGTATGGGATATGTAACTTGTCGGATGCTCAGAAGTTAGCTGGCGCTTGCCGGTTAGGTGGGGTGACGATGAAGTAGTTAAATCCTCAGGAAAGGAGCGAGGCACCAGTGGGAAAAGGGACTGCCTGGAGAATGCAAAAAAACCCTACAACTAAAATGCTTGCTCTTGAGCTAGGGAAGAGGAGGAGGAAAGGAGAGGTTGGGCTAGCTAGGTAAAGGGGGAGTATGGGGCTGGGCAAGAACTGCCTTCTGAAACGTACTTGCACCCTTGTTTTCACTTGTAGAAGAAAGGAGGAAATGAAGCTGCTCACCATTCTCAGTGTTTCCTCTAGACTACACGGTAAGTCTCAAAGGGATCTCACAAGATCATCCTGTCTCTTCTCCTACCCCAGAGCAGGATTAACTACACCTGTTTGTCTAACCTGTTACGAAAACCTCCCTATGCTGGAAACATCACCGTCTCCCCAGGCAACTCATTTAATACTTAATTATCCTTGCAACTACAAAATTTGTCCATAATGTTTAACCTAAATTTCATTTGGTATAATTTAGGTACACCTCTACCTGCCCTGATCAAAGAGAACATAGCTGTACAGACTGTCCCCTTCCCATTTGCTGTTTTTGTAAATAATAGGCTATGTACCGACTCTGTTTTCTCTTTTCTGGGCTAAACCACTCCTTCCACTTAATATTTACTCACAGAGCATGTGGTTTCCAGACTTCTGATGGTTCTCACTGACATCCTCTGAAGTTGATCTTGTTTGTCCACACCTCATTTTGAAGCGCAGTACGCTACTTGCTCACAGCACTCCTGTGGATACGGAATAATACGGAAGGGTTACTTCACACCTCTTGCCGCCTCTATTCTTGTTTAACATAGCCCTGCTTAGTGCCTGCCCCTTGCCAAACCCACACGGTACAGCTGACTCGGGTCCAGTCTGTGATCCGCTGTAGCCCCTCGAGCCCTTCCTGCAGAACGGCGGAGTGACCGGTCGCCTCCCCTCCCCTGCTCCGGTGCAGTGAGTGCTTCGCTGCCGTCTGCGCCTAGCTGCACTCTGGTTTTTCAAGTCACACTTAAATCTAGTTCTATTCTTCGGCAGTACATGCAGGCCTTCTGTCTCAGTGTCAGGTTTTAAGGCATGATCTCTGTTTTTTTTTTTTTCATTAAAAGTATCACCCAGATTTTCTGTGGAAATATTTAACGGTACTGGGGCGGGAAAATAGCCCTCTGGAAACCTGCAAAATACATTTTTCCATCTGGAGAGTGGATTATTAATAACTAGAGTTTTCTAGCAGTTTTTGCACTTCCATTAAAATATTTTCCTGTATACCGTTTCTTTTGCTTGTTTGGAACATGAGACAGCCAGGTCCCAGGCCGGAAAGCGACTGCTGCCCTGTCCTCACTATCTGTGCCCTCTCGATGGAGCTCCCAGGATATGATTCACAGCAGCTGCTGCTTTCCAGGCAGTGCCGGGCTGACCGACCCTCGTGTACCTACAGACTGCGACCCGTCAGGATCTTCCTGAGGTGCAAAAGCAGGAAAACAGTTATCTGGGGAGTAGGAGCTCTCTTAGCTATTCATATCCCAACTAAATATGATAGTAATTTTGGGGGGCTAGGAAAAGGTACTTTGTGGGCCACAGGGCACATACCCTGACAAATAATTGGAAATGCTGTTGTGCAGTAGAAGCGTGAGGTCTTCTTTAAAGGTGGATTTGTTATAATGCAGTGTACCAGGCCAGCCTGCTCTTCCTTTTCAACAGAGATGTGAGTTAGTACGGATGATGTAGCACTTCTTGCTGGATTGTGATACTAGTATTATTATTTCTGCAAAGCTTAGAACAAAACCACCGTGCGACTGCCCAAACTAAATGAGAAGATGTCACTTTGCAGCATTTCTCAGCAGCTGGATCTGAGACCAGTTCCTTGTTGTGGTTGCTGAGTAATGGGTTCAGCATTTCACAGAATCCTTGGAGTTTTTCTTAGCCAGTGTCTCAGGCTTCTTGAGAAACAAGTTTCTCCCTCCCACCAGTCTGTCAACGAGGAAGACGACCTTATGCGACTGGTGAAGTGGAGCCCCATGCCAGTCCCCTTTGTCACTGGAGTGGCTCTGGGTAAGAAAAGGGAATGTGTTTCTACCACAAGAAATCCACTGTCTTGTACAAACCATTTATCACAGAAAGCTGTATTACCAAGGCCAGTACCTGTCTCTCCAGTGTGGCTGTGTGGGAACAGAGCTAGGCTTTTTGCCCTCTACCCATGCCCGTGGAGCAGTAAGGAGGGATTCTATGCTTGTTTTATCTTGCGTAGTAGGAGCAATATTCACACCTGCATCTACACACCGACCGGGACTAGGCTCGTGGCTGGGAGGCACCCCTCCTCTGGAGCTTCCCAAGGCTTTGATCATGGATGCTTGGGGTCGAGTGGGGGGAAATGTGTAACAAAGCTAATCTGTGGTGATGGGCATGTTCCTCCATTCCATGTTCATCTGCTGCTTCTGGCTCAAGGGCTGTGTGTTGTCCTGGGTTTCCCTTCTCTCCCTTCCCTTAACACTGATGCGGAGATGTATTATAGGACTGGGTTGCGGCCACTTGCCAGGGCTTGCCATACATTGGTGTGACAGGCAGCTCTAGCCTGTGCGGGACCCTAGGCCTCTCTCCAGGTCCAGGAGAGTTAAAAGCTGGTAATGGGCTTGACTTACTAGTTTTCTTAGAGGGAAACATTTTTATGAAATCCTCTTGTAGGCATCACGTATCTGTCCTTCAGCTTTATTTCAGGAACACCTTTCTGTGCTTTTTCTGAGAAGCAGTGCTAGGCTTTCCAGAAGACTTTGCCCTAGCTGTGTTTATCAAGCTTAGGGAATAGAACACCAGAACTTTCCCTTTGCATGCTAGGAACCCTTGTTCAACAGAACACCAAATGCATAGTATGTTGGCCCTGGTGCTAATAAGAGTGAATGTGGGAGGTGTGTGATGCAAGCAGCGCTAAATCTGAATGGGCATTAAAAAAGCAGCCCAACTGAGACCTAACTCTGCTGAGGGGGATGATTTTGACCTCCCTCTGTAACACACCGGGGAGGAAACGTCTGCTCAGGAGGTCTGGAGCTCAGGGGGCAGGGTGCATCCTTCCTCTTGCCCCTGCCTTCCCTCCTCTATACAAAGTGTGTGCTTGTCCAGTCAAACAAACTCTCAGATGAGCCGTAAAGAAGGGAAGACAGCTATGAGTTCCTGGCCTTTTGCACCCCACCCAGTTCTCGCTCTGTTTGCTTTTGTTCGTTTCCAGCTCTAGTGAGTAAGGCTATGGTTGACCTTAAACTTCCTCAGAATTCGGGCAGTGGTTTGGAAATGGCTTTCAAGTACAGAACCCAAAATCAAATAAAATAGATATTTCTATGGCAACACATGTTTCTCTCAGTCCCATAAGAAAGCGATGATTTGTTATGTCTCTGTTTTGCCTTTTCTTTATGTGACGCTCCGGGAACTTTCCACCTGTAAGACTTATAATAATCCTGATGGTTGTCAGCACACACCTGAGGTAATCCAGGAGGGAGGCTACTAGATGCGCTCCATGTCCAAGATAAAAGGCGTCTGCCTCCCAGGGAACGGTCCTTTAATTGGAAGGCAGTCAGCTATGTTACCTAGAGTGAGTGATGATGCCTTCTCTTTCTGGCAGTAGGTGATCTCATGCAGCTTTCACTTCAATTTCTGGAGGATTTTGTGCTTTACAGAGAAAAAAATATCCTTTTTCATGTCAGCTAAAGAATGTGAAGCTACTGAGAGCTGCGGCAGGTCGGTATTATTGACTCTATCACTGTAAACCACGAATCTCAGGTGAGCTGTTCCTTGTTTGAAATAGCAGCTCTGGAAATCTTACAATTAAGGGAGGTTTTCTGGGGAATTTTAAATAGGCCTCTTTCATGATGGTGAAGCAAAGCTGAAAAAGTGAATCCTAGAAGCACAAAATCTGGTAAGCGAAGAAATATTCCTGCTTGAAAAAAGAAAAACCAATGTGATTTGGGTGGGAGTTGTGACTCCCTGGCTTACCAATTACTTGAATAGACGGTCTGCCTACTGAAAGCACATTTAAGCCATTGATGTGAGGATGTGGGCATCTCGGAATGGGAGGAATAGGCTAATGGTGTCATGCTAACTAAGTCCTCTCATACGATCTGCCGTTTGCCCTCGGAGCAGTCCATCGGTGGGCAGTCCAGCCAAGAGAGCACACCTTACTCTTTATAGTCAAGGGTTATGGCCTTGAGAACGGTCAGAGAGCTGAGAAAAATCTTTTTGCCAAGAGTCACTTCAAGTAGGTAGCAGCGAGGATGTAGAAATCTGTGCTTTGAATCAGAGATATAACAAACTAGTTAAGATAGTCAGTAGCATCAAGGCTTTTGATGTAAGGTAACAGATCTCTTTTTTTTTTTTTTTTAATGAAAAGAGGTAGCTCCTGAAGTATTTGCATAGCCCTTGCTTAAGAAGTCACCAGAGTATAGTGAATTTAACCATCTGTTGGTTGTAACAGCCTCAGCCAGCAATGCAGAAGATGTTGTCCATCCCTTAGGAACACTTGAGCATCCTAAATTGCTTGGTTGAGGCTGGACTCAGAGCTGAGTTATTGCTCTGTCGCAGTGCTCCTCTCTCTCCCACAGTTGCTTCCAGCTGTCCCTTGAAGAGAAGGTTTTCCACGCTGTTTCCAAGCTGATGGGCAGCTGGGGTGGCCAAAGAATGTCTCTGTCAAAACAAGCCTGAAACCCTATCATGTTCATTTTCTTATTCACGGTGGGAGTTTTGCACTGTGCTTTATTGAACGGTTTCCCAAAAAGCCTATTTTTAGTCAGGTTCTTACATTAGAAGATTTTGAAATGCAGTCCTAGTCCTAAAAGAGACTGTTATAAAAAAAAGGGGGTGGGGGGCAGGCACGTGGAATCAAAGTGTTGAGCAGTTCCCTGTGTGTCTCCCTCAAGCAAGCCCCAGCAGCTGATGAGCAGAAAGTTTTCTTTTGTTTTTTTTTTAACTGTCAGTGTTGAAATGTGTAAGCTGACATTTCAGCTAGGTTTTCTCATATGCATCGTGAGAGAAAAAAAAAATCTTTCTGAATTAATTAGCATCTCTCGCAGGTGAGATGACAGTGGAATAAAATTCTGCATGCTGTGAATAACGGTACCGCAATCCATTGCTTGACAATGTGAGATGAAAAAAGTCTCACTCCTGTTACTATGTTTGCTCTTCAGCTCCAAGAGGAGTAGAGAAGCAGGAGACTCTCCTTTTGATTAGTCAGTGGCTCTGGATGCTCACAGAAAGCAACCAAAAATAAACAGATAACTTCATTATATGGCCTCACTCGGCAGGGTGACGCTTCCCCTCAGAATTGCATAGGGAACTTACGGAATGATTTTGCCTGGTAGCGGGCGCTGGACTGAAGTTGTTAGATTGAAGTCCACGGCCTAAATAGTTTTTTAACGAGTTATGCACATTACAACATGACACAAACAGCTGACGTGTTTCTGACTCCGACTGAACACTTTTCCCTCTATGTGTTGTAGTTCTAGGAGTTATTTCTGATAAAGCGGTTGCTCTAACTGAAAACTTGCTTCCAAAACGGTTTCCATGTGCAAACTGCCTTAAGACGTGAATCTGACTGTCCACTCTGGAGTTGATGTAAACTAAAAATTCCCCATGAAAATGGTGTCCGTTTCATTTTAATGCTTTTATTTTCACCAGTGTGGACTTGATTACTGATGGAGGTGAAACATATTAAGCGTTTATGGAGATGTTTCTTACTGACAGACCACTAGAAAAAGCCTCAAAGGAAATGAATCTGGCCCTATTTCTTTTGGTGTCTTTAAAGTAAGGCAGGAAGCAAATATTTTTTTTCTTGTGAAATGCTATGAACCAATTGTGAATCCTCACAGGGGATCAAACCCCGGAACTAGACCGCTGTTTACAAAAGAGACTTTAATCGCATGTCACTTGTTTGCCTTTGCAGCACCGCTCTAGCCGCCCTTCAGTTTATCTCCTGTCCAAATGTGACACATCGATGGGTCCTGCTTGGCTGCACATTTACATTTGCACGTGTTCTATAGCAATTAGCTGTTCCTCTCTTTTCTCTCTCCCTTCCGCCTTTCTTTCCTTTCAGCGTTTAAGCTTCTCGAGTCATCTGCTTCCTGTCCAAAACTCACGGAGCAAACTTTTGCAAAGCGCTCTAATAGAAATGGGTATGTAAAAATGCTGTGGGTCTGCTACCTTCCCAACTGTTACAGCTCTGAGTGCACAAAACTTCCAAATTAGCTGATCAGATGGAGCGTTGCTATTTTTCGACTGTTTTTGCTGTGTGTCAAGACTTGACACGGAGCCAGTCTGAATTGGCAGCCGAATTCTGGCATAAGCCGTAGGGAAAGCAGCAAAACACAGTCATTTATCTCTGCAACAAAAGCACTGAAGATGGTGTGTCTGATTCTCTTCTCGTTTAGACTGGTGCAAGGCAGGCACGACTCCTCTGAAATCGAGAACAGAGCTGCAGGAGGAAAGAACTGAGCTCTCGCGCTGTATGCTTTGGCAAAAGCGAAACAGCAATTTTGTGTGACAGACTTCACCGGGCGGGAGGGGGGAATGGTGAAAAACAAAAGCTTAATGGCCCTTAGAAAGCTTTTTCAGACTGATTTGGCTTTTTTAAGGTGTACGCTCCCTATACTGCTGGTGTGATTCCATGATCAGTGAGAGCTTCTCTAGATCTCTGACGGTGGCACTGACGGAGTTTGGTTCATGCTATACAATTCTCTTGATAGCAGGATTTCTTGTCTTAAAAAGTGACCAACTTCAATAATTTGCAGAATGTTGTTTATACTTTTTGCGAATGCGTTTGGATCGACTTTTCACCCCTTTTATCCTAACAGCAATCCCCGAGTAACTATTGACTTAGTGCTGTTTCACTGGCTCCTTGCCAGTGTGAGATCCGACCTGGTGCTTCAAACCGCCCTGTGTTCAGAAGGGTGCTATTTTGAAACAATCCGAGCACGACTGCCGGTGCGTACAATGCGGAAGTGAGAAAATGCTGAGGAAGTAAAACGAGCTGCTGAATGACACAGATCTCATCAGGTCTTAAAGGGAAACTCCCAGGTTTCAAAAGAGCTGTTTTGAGCAGCTGATGACTCAGAATAACACCCACGACAGGCAAGCCATCTAACACAGGCTACTACGGGGATGGATCCTGTACTTATTCAACTTGTTATCGAGCACAACTCCTACCGAAGTCCACGAATGGGACTTGACAGATATGCATCACTGTCATTTTGCAAAGAGCAGTCAGTGTCTTGATGCAAGGAGGGGATTTTTTTCCAGCGTCATCCAGTGAATTAGCAGCAGAGACCAGGTAACTTAGTCCTGTGTCTCAGTAATCTGAGTACAGCATAGGCCGCTTGCAGATTTATAGTCTCAGTCCGAGCACATGATGTTGTGTGGTTTGCAGTATTAGTTTGTTTCAGCTTTTGTGGCCACCTTGTTATGTGAGAAACGTAGCTTTTCTCTGGGTGTTTATATACACGTGTGCACGTTTACATGCACACACAAGTAATCTGAGTGCCAGAGGAAAGGAAAAACCCCAAAGGCGATTCAGACTTTTAGTTCAAATATGCCATGTATGTTAGATGCGATACATCAAATATCAATGAACAGCCCCTCTTTTGGGGCTTTAATGTCATTTTTCTGGCACGAGTTAAGTATACGGGTGATAGAACGCTGGTGACAATGCTGTGTGCCATACTTAAAAACAGAACATAATTTTTTTATTTTTTTTTTGCATCTTGTAGGGAGCTGAGCTGTTCCTAGGTGCTGTGAGCTGTGTTAAAGCCTGGGCTGTATATCCATATCATCATTTTCAGCATGGTTGCTTTGTCAAATAGATGAGAACCGATATGACACAAAGACCAACCACTAACAGGCTTTCCAGTAGACCGTTGTTTTGCTCGTCTCCAGCATGAAGAAACTGGTTTTTTTTTTCCTCCTCTTAATTGCCTATTTTGCACAAAGGCAGCTACACCAACTACAAAATGGTCCCTGTGCTAAATGCCGTACAAAGAAATTGAGAGCTTTTGCCTGAAAAAAAACTACTGCGAAGTGGGAACAGGGAAAACCAGGATTTTTAAAACAGAGATTAAGCCAGGAAGGTAACAGCAACACAATGTTTGTTACGTCCTAGTTAAGTTTTCTTTAACTCCACAACTGGGTGGGAGATGGCTTGATCGAGAAGAGGCTCTGCCTGCTACAGGGGAAGAAAAGTGATGTAAGCTGAAGGGAAGCAAGTAGGACGAACAAGGCAGAGAACAAGACAGATAGGGATCATACTGTACATCGCTATTAGGTTATTTACATAAGGGGATAAGAGAAATGGGTTATTTAAAAAAAAATTTCGATGACAAATTTTTTCTTTCACACCATTTCCAGTAAAATTTTAAAGAAAATGTGGCTCGTCTACCCAATTAGGAGCTGTATAGTTCCCTGGGAGAAAAACCTGGTCTTCCTGAGGAAAAGTGGAGTTTTGCTCTGTCCTGTCTATGCGGCAGGCACGTGCATAAGCCTATTCTGGAGGCGGTTACGCTGCCGCAGCTGCTCACACGGAGGCTCTCGGGTTAGGAATGGCTGTCAGCTATGTTCAGCAGCCCAGTTCACAGTGCAATTACCCGGACAGCTGAACTAGCCGAGGTAAAGGACAGTATTTCACAACGTGAGAATTAAATCCAGGATGGGAAAGCCAGAGACAGCTATACCTTAACACGATATTGCCTTTGGCAATTCTTGTACTGTTAAGCTTAAGTCTTAGTTTGGAAATGCCTACTTGACTCTGTAGTTTTAAGCATCGACTGAGCTGGGAAATCAGAACTTGGTACTCCCTATTTATATTCTGTGCCTCACGGTTCTGAGATTGGACGATACACACGGTGAGAATCAAAAAAGGAGTAAGAAAAAAGATCCCCTGCTTTAGACCTTACATTTCAGACTAAGCAGTTGTATACGAGTTGATGTATATTTACTTAAGTGAGTACATGTCTACTGCTTTTGGCTTTCGGGGAGGGGAGGAGGGGATGCTCTTTCCCTGAGGAACTGTCTGTGGCTTTTTGCATTTTTCAGTCTTGAACAAATTTCTTATTTACAATATAAAAATAATAACTAAGCTGCACATTTTTCATTTTGACATGTGAAAGCAAAAATAATCGTGCTTTGCACTAGTAGGCCGAGATGTCTGCTGCCTGGGTTAATTTTTAGTTCAGGTTAAAGAAATTTAGCTTTGCACTGTGCCGGGTGGCTTGAAAAGCTATGTTACGTACTTATCTCTGTTCCCATAACAGTGTCAGTAAGGGCTGAGAGTAATTTTGGCCATGTCTAGACAGTGGTGTAAGACATAATGTTGGCATGTGCCATGACAACCTCCCATTTGAAAACAAGGTCAGTCGGTGCTTCTGGCATTGCTACAGATAATTATCTAACTGGAAGTTGATAGCAATATCAACAGACAAAAAAATGTTTATATGTAGTGGATTCAATATGCAGATGTAATTTAACCAGCTATTTATTTGTTTTACTTGATACCC
Organism: Gorsachius goisagi; assembly: GCA_018403395.1. Classification (NCBI taxonomy): domain Eukaryota; kingdom Metazoa; phylum Chordata; class Aves; order Pelecaniformes; family Ardeidae; genus Gorsachius; species Gorsachius goisagi. The sequence goes on along the minus strand of BOSO01008850.1, from coordinate 84,671 downwards.
CTTCCAGGTTAAAAAAGCAAAAATAGTTTTCTGTTACTCTGCAATGTGACTAGAACATCATTTCCACGCCAGTAGGGCAAACGAGTGATATCACGGACGAGAGAAAATAGAGTATGTTTTCTTTAAGAAGTATCTGGCATGCAAAACAGAAAAACCTCTGTTTGAAAATCTGGCAGCTCACCTTAAAGCATCTTAAAACACATGAGCAAGCACATCAGCGACTTCCTGTTGCTGGCAGTGCTGTTTAAGCGTACCCTAACAGTATGGAGAGATAATGCAAAGCCCATCTGGAAAGCATGCAACAGCCTCTTCAGAAAGCACTTTGCCTTGGAACAAATCACATCCTATTGCTCTCAAAAAGCAGAGGACTATGAAAGCAAATTGTCCTCAGAGATTCCGCTCCCGTGGCAAGAAACGGGAGATCATCTCCTCCTCCTAAAAACACATGACTCTACTTTATATTTCCAGATTTCATGGTGGTGAAGTAAATTGATGCATAAAGGGTTTTTTTTTCAGCGTAGACAGCCGGATCACAGACTCGTTAGTCTCATGTCACCGTAGGTTTTCTGCAGAAGCAGGAAGAGCACCCGGGTCTCCTCGCTGTGAGTCCCATGCACGGTTCACTACACTATGCCCTTCTCAACCTTAAATTTCCTGTGTACTGCAAAGTGGGGTGAATATGTAAGTCTTGTCTCTGCAGCCTGTATTTTTCACAGAATAGGAGTCTAGCGATCATGAGCATGAAAAGAGCATAGCCTGAAAGGAGCTTGCAAATAACAATTTTTTTTTCCAATGCAGTCCTGTCAGGGAACTTGTGATCAAGGGAGAAACTGAAAGCAGCACTCCCGGAAGGGACAGAAATGCTGTGACATCTGAAAGATCCTTTCAGGAACAGTTATCGCATTGTAGACGTGCAGAACAGCATTCCCTACATTTCACAGCTACTCTGCATTTATATAGCCCTACCAAAAGACTGACTGTTTTTTGTAACTTCATTATCAGCATAAAATATTTGTTGTAGGCATGACTGATGCTTCTTCGGTCATTCTTGTCGAGACCGAATGCTGAGTTACTGTCAGGCAAGCAAGAAGTGAACGTGATGAAGTGCTGAGCCTCAGTCAAGCTTCCTTTCTGAGGTCTGTAGTGCTGCTGCAGTTCTGCCAGACAGTGTTCATGCTGATTTGAACCTTGTGGGATAATTTTAATTGGCCTGGGCAGTCACTAACCGATGGCAAATAAAAAAAAGCATCATGCTTGACTGAACCCCATTAACAGATGAAGTCTTTGTAGGATCCTGCTTAGCACTGCTGTGGAATCTGATCCCATGGCAAATCACTGTCCAAGTCCTGTGGCTCCGGCTTCTAAGGTGCACCTCCATTTGCTTTTGCTGCTGCCATCTGCAAGATGAATCCCTCGGGGAAGAGGAGTTACCAGGAGTTAAAGGGGAACTGCAGATTAAGACCAGAAAAGCAAAAGGGAGAGTCAAGATGAAGGGGTGGAAACGGGAGGCGAAGTGCGAAATCTATGGGAGCGCTAAGGAAGAAGAGTAACGTGTAGACGACTGAAGAGAAGGATGACACGGAAAAGGGTTGGATCAAGTGTTATTCAAGAAGGTACAGCTAAGAAAGAACAATGGAGGAGGAGGGAGTGATAGTTGATGTTTTTTTCTCCTTGGAATGCTTCTGGGATGAGTTATCCTAAATATTCTCTTAAGGGAGACAGGAAAGGATCAAGGGGAAGCCACTTCCTTAGGAATATGGGAGGTTCACTTTGCCGTCCCCTTTACGCCACTTCTGACCTGCCATCTCTTCCCCACTCCCTCTTATAAGTGTCCTAATTATTATCAAACTGATTGCCGTACCCATTGAGAGATTTTACCCCTCCTCCTTAATGCTACAAGGCATTTTCCCCTTCTAGGCAAAACCATCCTGTCTGTGCCTGTAATTGTGTCTGTGTTGTTATGGACAAGGGTCTTTTCATTCCAAGACTCAGTGAGCTATTTTGGCCAAGCACACTGAATGAAGCATTTATTGCTCTCTCTCTAATGCAGTTTCCTTTTACAGGACACTCCGTTTTTAAAAAGCTGAGATTAAATAGCCCAGGAAATATTGGTCCAAAATATTACAGAAGAGATCGCTTGTCATAGCATCTAAAATATTCCATGATGCCATCCCGTAAGGGACACTGATACTCTTGCTGAGTCTGAGGTAGATGAGGTTCAAGAGACATAGACATTAAAACACACCACTTACTTACTTAAAATAAAACAAATGTGTTTAGACGAAAAGGCAGCATGGAAGGAATCCAGTTCTGGAAAGGACTTTAGAGTGCAGAGAACGGTTTGGTTCATCTCTTTGGGGATAAACAACTGCTATGGGTGTGCTTTTTTAAAAGCCTTTGAAACCAGGTTATTTTGGGACATATCTGTTTAGAGAGATCTGTGTAGGCTAAGTAAACTGACTTCTTAATAATTTTGTAATAGCTTCACTGGGACTCGATCTCATGGTGCATCTCTATATGCCTTCCTCATGGTAAGCTTCTAAAGAAACAGGCAGCAGAAGTTAGCGGGGCAACAGAACTCGCTGGAAGTTACAGATTAAACTGGAGAGATTTGGTCTTCTGTCTCCTCCCAGCTTGCATTACGTCCAGCTGGAGTACCTCATCGGTATAGGGAGTGAGCCAGTTATCGGCTCTGTCCCTTTTTAAGCGCCCTGCTGAAACCTTTCTGCATTTCAGTGCAACTGTATCAGCAAGCTTTTGGGCACCGCGGGTGGACACAGGCTAGAGGGGAGTTAGCTTGAAACCTGCTATTACTGTACTGTCAACTTTTTTTTAAGAAAACCGTGTTATATGAAAATCAACAATCAATCTGCGAGCGTGTTTTGTAACATGGTTGCTCCCTCTCGACCCGAGCTGAGTCTAGGGAGTCGTGTTCAGGCTTGCATCAGCACGCAGAGCATCTCAGAAGTACAACTACAGCACTGCTTTCCCGGGTGGAGTTCACTGACAAGTCAGGCAGAAAGATGTGCCTCAAGACTCGGAACTGGAAGCGGATTTGTATGTTAATATCAAATTCGGAAACAACCGGGTAGCTACACTGCTGGTGCAAACATACATATCTGTATTCTACACCCTCATGGCGGTCTATGGCACTATGTGGATTTAATTAGCTTTATTAGAGTTAGGTGAGAAATGCCTGTAAAACCCATGCCAGTGGTGTTTTGAGCTCCTGCAGTAACAGTGTGCCATCACTGGCATGCAAGAGACCTGCTGCAGGGAAGGTGCTCAGGTTTTATCTCTGGCTATCTTAATGCTGTTTTCCCAGGAGGAGGTCAGCCGGATGCGTTGCTTGCGCCAAACGGCAGTATCAACCCTAAAACAGGATCGAGGCCTCAGGCTCACACGGCAGCATGCTTTGGCTGGGAGGTGGCTCCTCTGGCTGCCTTTGGCGCTTCCAGCGCCATCGGATGCTTAGGGGCTGCTCTTCCCTATCTTCCCCTGAGCTCTGGTTTCCTCAAAGTACCGACTGCAGCGCCAGGCAGCAGCCGTGTTGGCCCTCCTGAGCACAGCGGGAGCACCCTTTCCCCCAGGTTTCCTTGTTTTGTCCCACATTTTTAGTGCAAGTAACTTGGACTGAATTCTTAGAAGAGCTGAGATTAAGTTGTGGAATTATTAGTTCTGATAACCCCATGCTCTTCTTTACTTTTAACTGTAGGGCTGCTGTCTACATACATTCACGTACAGAATGACTCGAGGAGATATGTGCTTTCCCAATATGAGAAATTATGCTCCTTCTTCAAAAGAGATCACCATACAAGGGCAAACGTTGCAAGATGGAAGTTGGAGGAAAGGGAAAACTAAACAGAGGATGTTGGACAAGTTAACAGCAAACTGGACTCTGCCTCTAAGACCGATCTGGGTATGGAAAGGGTAGGGTTCTTACATGCACACAGAGCGTATTTAATTCCCATTTATTTGTTAAAGGAACTCCTCCTATCTGAACGACTTAGAGCTACTGTAATATTTGTGAAAACCTGAGCATTTTGTATTTCCTATATTTGGGGAATGAGGAGAGAAAGGGCATCTAATTTTTTCAACCTCAATGTTTCTCTTATGGAGTTTGATACCTCTTTGCCATTTACATTGCGGCGAAAATACGTTTTTGAAGATACTTAAGTCTGCAAATAGTAGAAAGTCTCTCTCTCTATATAGTGTCTGTACAAAATTAATTTCTGGAAATGGAAAGCATGAACTTATCTAAACACAAACCTCACAGTAGCGTAAAAGGCAAATAAAGCCTTGTATTTTAAATGGGAAACAAACGAAGAAAATCTTTGCCAACTTTATCCAGCTCTGCCCAATTGGTAGCACTAACAAAGGTTTACTTTTCTTTTTGGAAGATACGCTTTCTGGGGAATGAAGAAAACACTGTGCTCTGGGAAGGATAAATCAAGACAGCTGTTAAATTGCTTACTGTAGTATTAAGCTGTTCTTTGTACTTTTGTTTTATTGTCTGTGCATTTTTTTTTCTGTAGTTGCCTAACATTGACTGGTGTATGAAGATACAAAACAAATGGCTGGAATTATATTCGTGAACACGGCTTAATTCTCTACTTGAGCAGGCAGCGGAAGAAGAGAAGAAGTTTGAGATGCGCTGCCTGGTTTAATCATTGTAAGCTTGTCTGGGCAAAGGGAGCTTTGCTTGTTACTAGGATAGCAATCATGGAAACAAAAAACAGTGTAACAGAAGCTAGCTTGTGCGTTGATGCTAGCCGGGAGAGACACCAGAGACATCCATCTTCATTGTTCAAAGTATAAACGGTTCACAGGAGGTCAAATAGTAATTTCTGTCTTAAAATAATGCTGCACATTTGCCTGCCTTATGCAGACTTGAAACCTTCTTTTAACTTTCTATCAATTAAAAGCAGACGGTTGGACAACCTATCGTCGAGCTAAATGATAGAATAAAGGTCATTGAGTTTCAGGGTAAGGATGGCTCAAGCTCAACCTCTTCCGAAAAACCAAAAAAAGAGAATTGATTCACTGCAGATATTTCCTCTGGGAATTATGATAAGTCAACGGTGAAACTCCCACTGGGTGCCGCAGCAATAATATAAGTGTATCTGCCACCCGGGGAGGAAAAGCCTCAGAAATGATAATGCCAAGTTCAGTCTGCCACCTTAAGCCTGTTCTTTTGTGCATTAGTGTGTCTTTAATAATGTGACATATTGTTTCTCGTCTAGAATATATTGGGCAATTTATTCTACACTTTTAGATAGGCTGTGTGTTCTGTACTTCAAAGAACATCGAGCCATTCTTTATCTACTTCATCAATGACAGGCAAGCTTGTATCCCGCTTTTAATGATGCCGCACATGCATTTTTCCAGAGACAAAGCACGTTCGGGGAAGAACTGTAGAGCACAGCTCAGCAGAAGATTCATGCTCCCATCAGATAAGGGTATTGTGGTGGTTGTTTGTCAGGCTGGTACTCTTTGTAGCATGATTTTTACCTTCTCATAGACTTTAGCTGTAGGATGCTAATACAAAGACTAACCATGTGCCATCTGCCTCATTGGGACGGATGGGTGTAGTATGTGCTCTGGCCCTCGGGGTGGGGAGGGTCCCCACCGTTCCATTTGTTTCTCAGTCATCACCGCGCAGTTCTCTCTCCTTTGGTGTCTTTCAGAACGCCCAGGCTTAGCGTTTGTGTATCAGAATACTTCAATACCTGCAGATGTATGTGATCATCAGAGCTGATGAGACACACCACAGGATAAGCTGCACCCCAGAAAGGGTATAAGCTGACGCTGAAGGATACACTCGCTCCCTCTCCTTTCTGTGCCTAAATGATGCTGGTGAATACAAACACCAGTTTGGTGCTGTAGTAAGAGCCTACGATGAAACTCGTGGGCAAACGCTTCCTTCTGTACTTTTGCGGAAAACGGCACAACCCCTCTCGGTCTTCTGTCAGCGGTTAGCAGCGTTAGTGTTTCTGAATAGCAAAACCACACTTACGGGTTCGTTTGTCTCCAAGTTACGCAACTTACCTCATTTCAGATGAGCAATGACTTTCTTTGATAACAGAATGTAGCTTTGAACCTCAGACACAGTTGCAGAGAAAAGAAAACTTGTGCTGCAGTTAACTGTCCTCAATTGCTTTCTGTCATGCAAGTTTTTAGTGTATGCTGGCACTGACTTTTGTCCTAAATGTGTACATGTGTTCACCGTGGATATGGAAATGTTTAAGCTGATGACTTGTATTACATTCTCCTCTTTCTCAAAAAGGTGAATTTGTATCATTGCACAAATGTCAAGTTAACTCCTCACACCTAATTTTCTTTTATACAAGAGTTACATAGCACTAAAAGAAAAAAATTCTCTCTTCTTCTCTGGAAAAAGAGTCAACTTGCAGGTCTCTGTATCGATATCTAAAAATGTACAAAACATCCCACTTAATTCATTTAGCCTTCGTGAATGGGCTCTGCAAGAATGGAGGCCTGGGTCCCATTTTTGTAGACTACTCAGAAGCTGTATCATGAAGCTGTGACTTCTGCCACACAGTTGCTAAAAAAAGTGCATCATACTGCACTTTTCTGGTAGCCATGGGTGCTTTCGGTAGCAAGCCTATGCTAAGACCATCTAGGCTGTGTATTCTTCCATGTCCTAAAGCACTTTATGTATGAAAGCATAGTGTTCGTAAATGGAAGCAGGAGTCATCTTAGCAGCAGCAGCTAGGGTTGACAGAAGCCCAGCTAGAGATTTCCATACCTTATCTAAGGAATAATACATTCCCAGCTTAATATATATTAGAAAAGGGGAACTTTTGCAATGCAATGTACCAAATGCTACATGTGAGTGTCTGGTGTTACTCCCGGTCCAAATAAGTAATTGAAGAAGTGAAGATGGTTGTAGCGATGGTTATTCCCTATACTGTCAGCTGCACTTACAAGCCATGTGACTGCACATGTTCCACGCAAAAAGATCGCTACAGCTGAACCACGTTGGCAGACTCAAAGAGAGCCGTAATTAAGGCCAAAAAGTTGTTCGTCTCTTCGCTCTGGACAGTTGTCCATTTTAATAAAGGAAGCGTCAAAGGCACAAGAGGGAAAAAGTGCTCAACTGCCCTTTGTGCTTCAGCAACGTCACCCTTAACGATCTCTTAACTACTAAACTTTTCCCAGCTTCCGACTGCTTAGAGACCAGTGCGGTTTCTCGAATTTCTGGTGGATCTAGGCCATAACAGGCAGTGTTAACAGGCACTGTAACCATAACCTTCTCGCAGCCCACATTGTAACTAAGTCCAGATTTGGTCATGCGCAAGGCTGCTGTTGCCTTCTTTTGTCACGTCATTTTACCACAGATATTTAAGCATAGATGCAACTGTCAGTGAGCGCACCTCTTGGCAAGGGAGGAAAGCAGGAGGATATGTAGGAGGGTTCTGCTTTCCTAGGTCACAGCCCGTGTCTTTCATTTCCAGATAACTTAGAGTTATTAACTGAGTTAAGTAAAGTGTCTGGCTTCATACGGACAGCGGGGCTTGAAAATGACACTTACTGAATCAACGAATCCCAACTAAATGAAGCACAGTTGTGACATTTTTTCTCATTTCTCAAACTGCATCTAATGTAAGAAAGCTAAGAAAACAATAACACTGTTTCCCTCAATAGAAGACAAATTCCCTCAATAGGTTTTGCTTTTAAATAAATGGACCGTTTTTTTGAAAAATGTTTACCTCTTATTGTTGCTTAAAAATTCTAGCACACACGGATATGTGTTCTGCAGATAGATGAGCTGTTTAGGTAAATGAGAGTATTTATAAAATATTAGAATATATTGTTGTATGAAGTATAATTCAGTAACTGACAGCGATACATCTAGGCTTTGAAAGTGAACCACGCCAGATGCTAAAAAGGAGAAAGTAAACAATATATATGGAAATAATGAAGACACTTTTCCCATTACCTGGAATGAAGCACTGAAGTTAATAGTGCTCATTAATGATTCAACAATTTATCAAGCTGCTTAAGGTAATTGTGACTCTTCTCATTATCAAAATAGATGTCTCCTTTGCATATACCTAAGCTCTTAATCTCCATAACCTTAGTGGCAAAGAGTTCTACAGGTTAGTCCAGTGTTACATACATACATAATATTATTTCTATCTTTATTTATGTGTATCTGCTATTGTGTATTTATTTTTTTTTCCAGAAGCAGTTTCAGCTGCCTGCTTTTGGGTTTAACCGGTTACCTTATTTTTGAATATAAATACAGAGTATGCTGAATAAATACTCTTACAGTATTCATTGGTTTATATACCAATGCCAGGGTCATAGCTTTATCAACATTGCCCAGTCCAACCTCTACTAACTACTCACATTAGTCTTTTCCTGGGGTTTCTTATAGTAATGCTAACAGCTATTAGCTGTGGACAAAGTTGCCTTAGATTTGGATGTGGCGCTTTGCTGATTTATTTTCTAGGCATTTGAGTTTGATATAGGGCAACAAATAATCACGAATGCCATGTTACTCTCTGGTTATACCCACTGTTTACAGGGAACGGGGCGGGGGGAAATGTTCTCTTTGATCACAGATTAAGTACTTGAGCAAGAGGTTGAATAAAGACTTGCCTTGATTGACTTAATTAAATCAGTTTAGAAACCGCTTGAGCAGTGTGCACGCTGCAGTGATTTAATTACGTCACATCTAAACCAGCGCTGCTAGGCTGTAGTGAATGTGTGGCCCCAGAATTCAATCACTACAGGCAGTGGCAAAGGATTGAAATATCAGCTAGTGTGTAACGCGTTTTTATCTTTGCTGGATGTTACTGTCAAACCTGGACTTGGCACAGTGCATAGTTGGGCTGTCCCTAAAATCAAAACGAGAGACCAAACAGAAGTCAAGAGTTTCCCCTTGTTCCCACAGGATAAACAGCTGTGCCATGCCTTGATCCTTTCTCTCCTAATCGCCCCTCCCTGCCGATGGTTCTCTGATGGTGAATGGGTGTAGCACTACGGTGGACACTCGATCGGCTCCATTTTCCCATGCACCAGCTCCCCATTCGCGTCAATGAGGAGTTGTAGCCCAACAGAAGCTACTTTTGCCATTGGGATTGCTAAACTCGGCGCGGAGGATACAGCATTCCCTTTATGTCCTAGCTGGAGCATAGAATTACAGATGATAATTGTGAGTAACATCCTGAGCTAACTGGCACCTCCTTGTCTGATTCCCTGTTTTCATGAATGGTCAGAAGTTCACAGCCTTTTAACTGTGGACAAAATGAACTAGAGATGATGCGGCATCTTCATGATCTATGATTCACGGGTCAGGAATAGCGATATCACAGAAGCGGTCACAATGCTAAGCAGCTTTTGACACTTCTGCCTGTAAGACTTAGGGGACAAAAAAAAATGTAGAACTTAAATGCTAAAAACTTGTGCCTGGTCTGTTTGAAGGTTTAGAGGTGAGCAGGAATAGCTCATGAATGATGAATCACTCGCTGCTGGAGAGCCAGGTCTGGTGGTTGCAGTCTAAAGTGCTCAGGCTTTCTTGTTTCTTTCTGCTCTTGTCAGCAATAACCGTGTTTATGTGGGCAGTGCCCAGGTTTTGTTCACGGCTCGTTGGGTTGCTTTTACTCATCTCTTCTCAAGGACACTGCAAGTCTTAATTCATCACCCTTTGTAAAGATTAAAAGCATTACTATTATTTGGTGACACTCCAATTAAACAGTAATGACTAGGTGCAGGCATTTCCTAGAGACTAATAAAAGGTTGGAAGGAAGTGATGGGCCAAGATCACGCAGAGAAGTTGTTATTGCAATCGTGAGCTGAGAAAAAACAAGGGAAAAATGTAGAAAGGATTTTTTTAAGGGATTACACAATTTTGTTGGCATTGGAAAGCCAATGCATGCTCTGAAAAGAATGTATGTCCTCAAAGATTGTCAGATTGTTTCAATCAACTTCTTAGCCAGCTTAATAAGTGAACTTGAAAAACATTTTATGCTTTTGCTGGGTTTAGCTTACAGTCCCTCCTTCCACATGTATTCCAGCTCTGAAGCCCTCAGCACAAGAAGGACACGGACCTGTTGGAGCGGGTCCAGAGGAGGGCTACTAAAAT
>BOSO01008850.1:62210-74408 GCA_018403395.1 Gorsachius goisagi | reverse complement strand
TTTAAACTAAAACAGGGTAGGTTTAGACCGGATCTAAGGAAGAAATTCTTTACAGGGAGGGTGGTAAAACACTGGAACAGATTGCCCAGAGAGGGGGTGGAGGCCCCATCCCTGGGAACATTCCAGGCCAGGTTGGACGGGACTCTGAGCAACCCGATCTGGTTAAAGGTGTCCCTGCTCACTGCAGGGGGGTTGGACTAGATGAGCTCTGGGGGTCCCTTCCCACCCAAAACGTTCTATGATTCTATGATTCCTGTCACAAATCTTTATTTGTGGGCCTATGCTGTTATTTCTGCCGCATGAGTCATTTTTCCTTCTACTGTTAAAGCTAGTTTTCATGTGTTTCGAAAGCTAACTTACACTACTGACTTTCCAATAAAAAATTGGAAAATTTCCTGAGTAAAGTCAACATGAAAACAGAGCAACACGAGAGTAAATGCTTAAGTTCTGTGACGTCTTGGTTACATGTCATGTTAAACCGTATTGCGTTAGTGTTTCCTTGTCCTGAAGGCATATGTAGAAATACAGAGTTGAGAAGAACCTACCCGGCTCCTCTATAACCATGCACTATCGTGTGTATCTACAACTCAACTTTAAACTTTTCTGATCTGATACTTGTCTGTTTACTCTTTAAAAAGAACCCAAATGAAACACTGAAAAGTTTAAAGCTTCTACAACCTTTTTGATAAGGGTACTGCATTTGATGAGTTTTCTTTACCCTAACTATAGCAAAGGTTTTCCCACTGTCTAGTTTAAATTTTCTCTCCTGTAAATAAGACAAAATATTCTCGTCTTCCTAGTAATAAATATTGAGAAACATTGATCATCTGCTAATTAACAATCTTTCCATTGCAGAAAATTAACTCTTTTCTCCTCTTCTCCAGAGGAATATGACTCGATTAACCTTTCTTCGGAGGACATCTTCTCTAAAATCCTTGTATTTGCTGCATTTATCTGAACTAACTGATGTAAAATAACTTGTCTTAATGTGGGATACCCAAAATGGGATGTGGCACTTCAGATGAAGCCTCAGCAGATTAATTACCTTCATGTCCTAGAGATGTCATTTCTTTCAGCATGAAATTTTGCCTTTGTTTCTCTATCGCAGATTTTTGTTCAGACTGTGAGCTGCTGTGGCCTTCAGACCCTTTTTGATAGACCTGCTGCTTTGTCGGCTATTTCTGATTTTGTACCTAGGAATTTTTTTTTCTCTTGCCCTTAGCTATTGCATTTGTATTTGTTGACTCTTACTGTGCTATTTTCAGACCACCTCTCCATTTCTAAAGACCCCTCTGATTCTGGATACTCCCCTCCAAATTACTTTTCAGCTTCTCTCAGGCTTTGAGTCATCAATACAGTTTGGAAGCGTACATTCTTCCGCCGCCCAGGCTAGCCAGTAATCTCAGATAAAATCCATTCCAGCAGAGACTACTGCAGTGCCCCAGTTCACAATCAAACAGGCAATGGTAGCCCTAACATGAGTTCTTCCACATATCTATACTTAAAAATGTTTCCATCTCAGATTTTTATATCGTTTCCTTACTAAGCTGCCCATCTCTTCACTGCATCAGAAAGTTTTGCTGCTACGGCTGTCATGTACCTTTCAGGAGTCATCAGGTGTCCTGCACTCCTTTACTTCTTGACTTACTATGTGTCCCGAGGTTCCAGCCATAAGTATCGAGACACTTAATGAAGTTTTCTGAGGTCCCTCACGTGTGCTACCACTCACGTGTCCCCACTACTACTCCTTTCTTTATATGGTGAACTTAATTGTTTTGTGATCACTTTCATTCGATACACTTCACTCTTCTGGATTTACAACTGCTTTCAACATATTATTCAAAACCAGATCCAACATATTTCTTCCCCTAATAATCCTCTCTGCTTTGCAGAACAGAAAGTTATTCCCATCTCGTGCCAAAGACTTATCTATCCTATTTAATATGCAGTCGAGCTGTAGAGCATGAAATGACAGTCATTAGGCTATGCAATAGCTCTGTCTCCATCTTTTTGCATAGTGGAACAACGCACAGCTGATTTCAGGAAGGGCAGTTGCAACATTATGAACAATTATTACAATATTTCTGTACCTACTTAGATCTGGCATAAACTCGCAGCAATTCTCTCTTCTCCGCCTTTCCCGCTACTTCTACTGTGGCATGTAGCTTCACCTACGCTAGCGGCAGATAAAATTATTCCCTTTCCTTAGCCTGGATATAAATGCTATTGGGTAAACAACTCACAAAAGTCATAATATTCTTCTAACCAAACGAAACGAAAATTAGAGTTCATACCTCCACAGTATTTGAAATGTACTTTCAGCTATCAGCTTGTGAGTGGAAATAACGTGTTTGCAAAGTTAAGCAATTTATAAGCAACATAACTGTATTTATAAGTGGGCTTTTAAAGGTACGAGTCAGCCAGCAATGACATCTGTAGCCATTGTAGTTATGTCATTTCAATGTTTTAATGTGCATCAGCACAAAGACTGTGCAGTTGTGACCCAAAAGACATTCTTTCTTCCCAGGCTCTCAGTTCCAAGGACTTTTTCCCCTCCCTTCAAGCTTATAAGACTATATAAAGAAGCAAGTATTTTTAGCATAAGGACTGATGACCAGGGATATTTCTGCAGTTCTCTAAGACTCAAAAAATACACGGGGGGAAAAAACAGTCCATCGCTCATTTTATAGAACAACTATAACAGCAAAACCTATCACTGAAAATAGGGTAAAAAGAAAAAGATTTGAAACAAAATTATTTCTTGAACCTCAATGGCTGTTGCTTTTCCATGACTTTTTACCGCTACAAGCAATTTTGGGGCATACCAATGCCTCTGGGGGTTTTTTGGAGACACTTGGATTTTTTTTGTGCTATAAAATAATGTACTTATATCGAATATTCGAATTTGTATGCTGCTGAAATTAAGATATCATTCCGACCTGCCATTTGTGCTTGACCTTCACCTTTTGTCTGTCTTTTTATCTCAGCAGCAGTTGTAGAAGCAGGAGAGTAGTATTAGTGTTGGAATTTGGGCATTTTAGTTTTCTTGTAAGGAAGCTTAGCTTTCAGGAGGGGGAACGTTGTGCCACCGGCCAGATCTCTGTGGACTATCTGCACGCCCTTTATAAACTGCGTACCACGGTTTAAGAATTGCTGAGGAAGGCCACGTGTTTTAGTCACATGCATAACTTTTTCGAGGAAGAAAGTGACTTTCTAAGACTCATTCATTAAATAACTCAGGATGGTGGCCTTCCTTCAAAAGGCTGCACAGAGCACACTTCATTCTTATAAAAGAAAGTTCTTAGATATTTTTAGGATTGAAAAGTTGGTTGTTAAAGCAAGGGTGAAATCAGGTTTTGTTTACAAGAGAGGGTGAAATCAACTAGACTGCTGGTGAGCTGGGAATAATCAGAAACCTGCACAATGGAGGGCAAGCAAGAGTGCAACTTCAAGAGGTCAAATACGGATCTGAGGACGCTCTTACAAGCGAGCAGGAATATGTTACCCCATCAAACAAGGCAAGAGCCCTGGTCATCAGGACAAACACCGTTCTTTTCCAGAAAGGAAACAGATTATTACAAATGTGAAGCAGTTTTCCAGGTCAAGATGCAAACAATTGTGTGCCCATCAGAACCTCTTTCCTATTCCTTTCTCTAGGATTTCCACCCAGGGCTCTTGCAAACGCATCTGCCTTTATGCTTTCCCCATTCTCTGTTGCTGTTTTGAACCGGCCGAGGGTTGTCGTATCAACAAGCAGTTTATATTTTGTTTGCCGGCTGTAGTACAAATGACAGAATCTCACGTTGCAATAGAAGACTCTTGACCTCAGTGTCAACGAGAGTTGCGCGGGGTGTCACCAGAGCTGATGTCAGCTATTTGTACCTTACATACTTTAACCAGCGCGCTCCTCAGTTTGTTTCCATTTTAACGTCAGAAATCTGTGGCTTACTTGTTTTCCACAGCTCTTTTTGTTTCTTTCCTGATTAGAATAGCTGATAGAAACTGAGATGAATGAAAGTTTGTCTCTGCTCACAAGGTCGATGCAAAGCCTCTCCCGCTGCTCAGATCTTCAAAACCAGAGGAGACGTCAGAGAATGCACTTGCTTTCTGGCTGATTTGTGCCATCCCTCTGCACCAAGCGATTTCATCCTTTTTCTTTGGGTCTTTTATTTTCCCCACATCAACATATTTTCTGTGCTGACATGTTACAGAACATACCAAAATCTTTCTGCTATTTTGTATATATAATTAAGCAAACAAAAAAAGCCTTTCATTACTACCACTGCCTCCGAAATGCGGAGCTGGGATATGACTTGATCCTAGAAAAAAGCAAAAGCAAACCCAAACCAGTTGTCTCCTGGGGTTTTCCTAGCTTTTAGCTCATCATAAACATTTTGTCTGGTTTTAGTAACTGTGTAACAGACTCCCATCAGGGTCAGCAGTATGAAACTAAGACACAGTATTTACAAAGATAGGAAGATTGTATAGCTACTCCTCTGTGTAAAATGATGTTTCTCACGGCTCCCAGGGGACCAGAAGGAAAACAAACATGCAACAGTGAGACGATAAGAGGGGGAAAAAGAATTAAAAGTGCCTACTGGGAAAACCTTCTCTCTAGCAGTGCTTTGTTCGCACTGACTGAATTATTACAAAATAGAAAATAACCCTCACGTACCCGAAAAAGGACAAAAAAATTTTACTGCGGTAATTGTCGAACACTTGACAGTCTGTATTACAAATACACAGATCTGTGTGTTTTAAGTGAAGGTGAAGAATAATGAAGTGACAGTTTAAAAAAAAAAAAAAGTTTTAACATGTAAAGAACATATTTCTAGAAAAATAGATTTTTTTTTCTTTCATTTCTAACACTCAGCTTGGATAATCAGAATGAAAAGATTTTGTCCAGAAATAGCAAGAGACATTTCCAAAACAACACTCACACAAAGGAAGTTTTCCACTTCTATTTTGCCTTAATAACTACTTTCTGTGAGGGTTATTTAACATTTTTGGAGGAAGCTGTTTTATTCTCATGGGATTGATTTAAGACCAATTTACATATTGTACAGAGGAACGAGTTATGAGTAGGGAGAGAAATGCTTAAGAAACAGTAATCAAGGTAAAGGCATTTGAACTCTTCAGCAGTTTAAAGAGGATTAAATCATCACATTTCAAACTCCAAGCACATGTGAAATATCGGACGTTTCATTTTTAAGTAGTGTTCTCACCTACAGCTTTTCGCCATAAATCTTCAAGGTATTTTACAATGTAGTGATTTTACAATCGCTACACTGATTTTATAGATGGGAAAATTCTTCATATATGGAGGTGAAGCAGCGTATTTAAAGCTGCCTTATCCTGATTTTATAGAGGGCAAACTTTTTTGTAAAGTGAGGTGAAGCAGCATGCTTAAAGCTGTCCAGCATCCACGAGTCAGGAGGGGAACCTGGATTTCAAGCACTTGAAATAAAGTCACGAAGACATTACCTGGCACAAGCTATGACTCTCGCTATCTTGACACCGAGAATACAGTTACTGCTGTATTAAAAAACCTCAGGGCTCTGCTTTTGTGAAACTAACTGTGAGAGAAGTGTCAAGTTGTGTATAATTTGCTGCATAAACCTGTTAAGTGGAATAATTTATATGCCATTATAGATCTGCCATTACACAATTATTAAAAAAGGAAGAACGTATCAGATTTTAGACCCCAGGCAATAAAAGAAAGGAAGAAGCAAGGCGTACCGATATTGCGATGGAGACATACACAGCATGTGACTGGGACTTTGTTTTCTCTCCTGTTATCATACAGTGAAATTTCACGGTTGACTCCCCAGTCATGAAAAGCAGAAGCTGACCTTTACTGCTCTTTTATTTGTTTGATAATGAAAGCTGAGCATCGCCTATGATTTCATGATTCATGGAGTTGAAGGTTTAAGAGCAAAACATGATATAGCAACGTCCTCCCTCCCCAATAATGGTAACAGATATCCCGGCTGCGGTGCAGCCTCTGCATTAAGATCCCCCATCTTCTCCACCTTTGTAGTTGATCTCTCCTCGCTTTAGGATTCATACTTCCGATTTTTTGTTCTTTGTCACTGGATTTTTCTTCAGAGCATCTACTGTTTCACATCAACAGGAAGATAACTGTACTTGTGGGTATTTTACAGATTTTAAAATTTGTTTTCTGTTGTGGTTTTTTTGTTTCTTTTTTTTTTTTTTTTTGTGAGTAGCGCAAAGTCCTTTCTTATCTGTTTGTTGCACTGCACGCATTCCAGATGCAGAAGTACAAATCATCCCTGCTCTGCCTGAACCAAACGAGAGGTGTCATTTCAGCAAGGGAGAGCAAAGTTTACTTTGGGCTTCATAGCCTGAGTGAAAGAAGTCTCACTTCTCTCTGTAAATTAATACATGTTCTAGAAATGTCGAAAAGTCGTTCTGCTCAGGTGCAGAATTAAATCGAAGTCGGTTGGCCGATTCACATATTCAAAATTATCACTCATTTACCTGCTTGGAGGATCGGGCCCATATTTTTAAATGATTTGTCTAAATGGCGTCAATTACTCAATTTCATGGACCTATATTTAATAAAAGGGAATCCCTAACTCGAAACCTCCTCGCAACATGCTGGCGCCTTACAGAAAAAGACCATTCGGGTGCCAAGTTTGCGATTAAATGGGCTGTGGAACACGGCAAGGTAGCTGCAGCGCGGCTCTTTGAGGTTACTCACGAGAGAGTAGCCAGTTCTGCGGCCATCTACGTGTTCATGACCACAACTCGGTGTGCAATACTGATACACTTACTTGCCGGCCATGCCTTAGTAGTTGAGCTCTACATTCTCTAGTATGTCAAGACAGAGATTAGTAGCGTTAATCCCAGTATAACAAGAGTGCTCATTTTGTCCGGCCTATAAATAACTCAAGCGATAACTCAATCTCTTTAAAAAGAAGAAAGATACATGGCTGTGGATAGGGACCCCCAAACCAAACAAAAACAAACCAGCTAACCTAAGAGCCAATCCT
This sequence comes from Gorsachius goisagi, assembly GCA_018403395.1. Classification (NCBI taxonomy): domain Eukaryota; kingdom Metazoa; phylum Chordata; class Aves; order Pelecaniformes; family Ardeidae; genus Gorsachius; species Gorsachius goisagi. Next base: position 67,392 of record BOSO01008850.1, on the reverse strand, counting down.
ACCCTCTCGCAGTGACTTTTAGAAAATGCACCGGGGACGAGCAAAACCGTATTGCTCATTGGCACTAAACTGAGGTGCTTTTAACCTAGCTGCATTTTTTCTCAAAGACATAATTAAAAGCATGTATCTAAGGAGCGCCGGCATATGTCACTGCAAGAAAGACCTCATTAACGAAATGCTGCTGATCGTGCCATTCCTCTCGCAGCGCTCCGTTCCTTTCATCTGCAGTCAAAACACCTTTCTCTTCTAAGGAAAACTGTGAATTAGAGTCTCTATATGCTGCTGAAAAATTGATCTCCCTTTACTGAAAGGATGGCAGCGACTACAGAAAGGGGACTACTAATGCAAATAACGGTACCGGTGCTTTCAGTGTATGTCAAGTTGGCACTTTAATAGGGAAATACTGTCATTTGGTTACCAACCAAGAGTACGGCAATATGACCAAGTCAAAATTAATTTGATTATTGAAATGTTATCCCAAAGATTTAAGCTTCTGACTTCTCCAGAGGTTTTACCGAACCCATGGCTGCAACCGATATCTATCCAAAACCTAGCTGTTCGGTGTGAAAGGATGTGCTGCGAATTGCCGCTATAGGTGCCAAACATGCAGCTTCATTCATTCATATGAGAGATTGACAGGAGATCTCATGTCAATTTTGGGTTTGTTGTATGATTTCATTTGGTAAGGGGAAAAAAAAATGCACGAGTACCTCATTTGTATTTGCACGGGGGGGGACTACCCAAGGAGCACAGGTTTGGAACAAAGGTACCTTTTCAATGACTCTCATCTCTGACCATTTTTGGATGACTAAAATCACTGTTTAAGTACAAAAACTGGCTGTCATTGGCATTTCAAGACAGTTTGAAACTCGGTTTCAGTCTGAATGTGAATTTGAATTGGAAATTTGAGAGAAATGATTTGGAAGCGTAGGGTGTTTCCCAAGTGGTGTTTCTAGGGAACTGTGACAAATATTGCCTTAAATAGCCACGCTTGCCATCTAGCAGCAGGGTGACAACAACGTACCTTGCAGTCAGTGGCTCCCTGGCTGCCGTGGCTCTGTGCCTTTCCAGTCAAGCTGACAAACTTAAGCGGGGGACCGTGGGACACGGGGCTTCTCGCGGTTCAGGAACTGTTTTTCCAATACAATTCTTATTTATCTGAAAACGTCACAGGTTGAAACGAACCTCGTGCTGGAAAATTTCCAGGGTTGCTTTGCCAATGTCCGTAGGGAAGGCGTCCACGGACGGTCCATTTCACAGCGGGAAATTTACAGCTGTTTTGCCGTCCAGACCCATCCTTTCACCACCTCTTTCCAGTCACTTAACTCCCGACCTCCGCTTAGTGCATGCGCGGAGACCCGCCTCGGGGCACCCGCACTTCTCCTCGGCGCTTTTTTGCAGCTACTGCCCCTACGGGAAGCACACTCCCGGCAACCGCCGGCCGGGCCGGGGTGCGCAGAGCCGCCGTTACCGCCTCCGTGCTTCACCGGCGCCCCGCGTCCCGTAGCCGGCTGGGGCGGTGGGGCGCGATGGGCGGCGGGGCGGAGGCGGAGGGCGGGATCCCCTCAGGGGAGGAGGCGCGAGGCCGTTGGAGCCCTAACGGTCGCCCCGCGCGCAGGGGCGCGAGGAGAGGGGCGCGAGGAAGGGCGCGCGAGATGGCGGGGGGGGTGTGTGTGTGTGTGTGTGTGTGTGTGTGTGTGTGTGCTCCACGTGCTCGCCCCAGGCTGACAACCTCACTTCCGGCCCGGCGGCGGGGGGTGTGTAACGCCCGCCTGTGTGAGGGAGCCGGCGCCGCGCATGCGCCCTCGCGCCGCTCGCTGGCGGGGCGGCCCCTCCTGGCTCCGCGCCTCTTCCCACCCCCCCCGCCCTCCCCCGCCGTCCCGCTTCGCCGGGCTGCGGCCGGGCCGGGCCCGCCCCCTCCTCCCCTCCCCTCCCTCCTCCTCCTCCTCCTCCTCCTGGAGCCGCCGGTCGCTGCGGGCGCGGGCGGGCGAACGAGTGAGGAGAATCGGGGCGGGGGCCGCGGCCGGCATGTGAAGCGGGGCAGCCCCCCCCCCCCGCCTCCCTTCCCCGCTCCGGCAGCCGTCGCCCAGCGGCCGCCGCCCGGCGGACCCCTTCCTCGGCCGCCCCGCGGGGCCGCCCGGCCCGGCGCCCGTCCCGCGGGCCCGGCGGGGCCCCCCGCTCGCCATGAAGAAGTTTTCTCGGATGCCCAAGTCTGAGGGGAGCGGCGGCGGCGGGACGGCGTGCGGCAGCTCCGGCGGCGGCGGCGGCGGGGGCGGCGGCGTCGCCTTGGGCAAGGTGTTCGCCGTGGGGCGCTACCAGGTCACCCCCGAGGAGCTGCTGGCGGAAGGTAACGGGGCGGCGGGGGGGGGCCCGGGCCGGGCCGCGGGACGGGGAGGGAGCGGCGGAGGCCGAGCGCGGCCGTGAGGCGAGGCGGGGGCCCGGCTGCCCCGCTCCGGGACGGGCTCCCCCGCCAGCCGCTGGCCCGCCCGCCCCGTCCCCGGCGAGCTGCTGCGAGGGGGGCTGTGGGGCCGTTTTGTTGGGGCTGCTGGCGGGTGCCTGAGCGTTCCCCGGCGGGCTGAGGCGAGCGGAGCCCCGAGGAGCCCGGGAGAGCGGGGCGGGTGGTTGGCGGGGCCGGTAACCGGCGCCTCAGAGTAGGACGGTTTAATCCTGTAGTAAGCTTTTGCCATCTAATCTGGAGGAAAAAAAAGAAAAAAAGGCAAAAAATAACCCCCATGATCTTCCTCGCTGGACCTGCAGTTGATGCCGGGCAGGGTCATGAGTGAAGTTGCAGCGCTAGCAACTTCTGCTGTAGAGAATCGCCGTCCTCCCCTCGTTGCGGGGTGCTTGACTTCTCCTTCTCGTCCTTAACTTGCGTTTGGTGTCCTTGGACCTCCGTTGGGTCTTACGGGAGAGTTGTGTGAGTTCAGACAAGTCACAGGGCTGGCTGGGCTTTTTTGAAGTTGTGCCGCTTCCACAGACGCCGGCCTGGGCCCATCACCAAACCAGCCATGTTGGAGATGCGCTCTCTGCGTGCGGGGGAACAGCGCGGTATTGATCTCTCATAGCTGGTGGCAGCTGATGTTCTATGTACAACGTATAACTCCCTGCCTAGGCCGCCGAGCGCAGGGCTGGTCCTGTCGACTTCGTAGTTGCTGAATTTCGCAGCGCTACGGCACGCTGCTTTGCATGTCGTGGGTAAAACCATTTATCTTTGTCATTTTCATGTCTGCGTGTCGCTTAGACTAGTTTATGCCTAAATGTATTACTAAACTTTCATTGCTTATGTGCGTTTCTCGATGGAGATTTAAGATGCGGTTGTAACAAGTACGTGCAGATACTATTGCTATTTAAAATGGAAATGTATAGGTAACGTTTCAGTTTTCATTCCGCTTTGGAAAAAGTTTTAGTAGAATACTTAATATTTAGAATGTGACTTTTTGTCTTTGCCTTATGAACATGAATGGTCAGGGCTTAGCCAGCTGTATACCTGCTTGCCTAAAACACGAGTGGTCCTTGCTGAGAGCTCCTTCGAAGCCATTGGGGTCTGCCAGGACATCATTTCTCTGCAGGGCTGGTTGCATGATAGAGACTTCTTAAAAAAAAAAAAAAAAAAAAAAAAAAAAAAAAAAATTATGGAAATAACTCTTCAATTTGTTTCTGAAGCCTAACACAAAACCCATAAATGTAGTGGAAAGGAGAAAAATGGCATGGTGCTTGCTTCATTTTAGCGTATTATTAAAAGTTTTTTCATAATGTGTGATTTTAAATGTCGCTACAGATCACTAATATTTTTTTTTCTTCTTTCTTTAGCTTGCAGCAACAAATTAATAGCCCTGGAGGGGCTTTGGGGTAGGGGGAGTATGTATTTTAACAGTTGAGTGCTGTGCAAATTGGCTTCCTTACGTTGGAGACTAAAATAGAAAGTTCTTTATAGCTTTTAGGTAGTGTCTTACACATGGATGCGTAGGACTAGAACTGGTAAGAGTCTGGGCAGTGGAAATCTGCTGCGTTTTGGGATAAGTCTTCAAAGCCAACCCCGAGCTATTCTGTAGGGAGGACCCAGAGAGGCTTAGAGGAGAAGACCATTAACAGGTGGCGTAATGGCAAGGTTGAGGTGGCAGGGAAGCAAGGGGGCCGCGGAAGGGTCCTCTTAGGAGCCCTCTGACTGTCGGGGAGCAGCTGGGCTAACCGTGTCTGTGTCCCCAGCTGTGCCCGGTGGTGACGGGTGAGAAAGTTGCTGCCACCGAGTGGTCAAGTGGCTCTTGGGTACTCCCTGCGGAAAAGCTGCTTTTAATCTGGGAATTATTTCTGGACAGTCAGTTTTTTTCTTGACTTAGTAACAACTAACATTAAGTAATTTCATGTTTTTGAGGTTATAGTAGTCATATTGCAATCGATTATCAATACTTAACAATTTATAAATCCCCTGCTTGATGATCTTCCTCCTTGGAAGGCAAGGAGGAACAAATGGGTTTTTTTTCCTAGTCCCTTTGCATAAGCCTTTTTTTTCCTTTCATTTTCTGAAAGCCAGTTGTACTGAGGGTTTTAAGCTCGTCAGGTAGTTCCTGTTATTCTGTGCTGATCAAATGGCATTTACGAGTTACTTGAAGAGACTCGTATCAGAGCTTTAGGTTATGTCACAAAGTGTTGTTAACAAGTTAATGAATATAAGGAGCGTGACAACAAGCCTACTTCTGAACGGACAGATGATGTTCTGGTAGGAGTGGTGTGGTATGGCTAGGTGTTTTTACCAGCTATTGGAAAGAATAGCATTATGTCTGTTGGATTCAAACTGCTTAAATGCGCACACACTACACCCCCCCCCCCCCCCCCTTCCAGTTTGTGCATCCGAGTTGTTTTGGGAAGCTAGCTCTTGGTTTTGCAAAGGACTTGAGCTCCTGGTGACCAGAGCGAGGGGCTGTAGCGAAGCCAAAAGGCTCAAGTTTTAGCTCCCTCGTTAGGCTGCAGTAACCAATCTTTGGTACATTTCCCATGTTGGTGCAGATGTTGCCCTCAAAATGCTTTTCTGTACTCTTTAACAACATTGTTTTATTACAGTGTTTTAAAGGCAAGAGTATGTAGCTTTTTAATAGATTTCTTTTTATGGTGTGGAATGTCCCTGTGGTCAGTGGGGGTCAGCAGCCCCGGCCGTGTCCCCCCCCAGCTCCTTGTGCCCCCCAGC